>JAUZND010001114.1:0-13694 GCA_034780555.1 Coelogynopora nodosa | reverse complement strand
AATAATTTAATCATAATCATAATCATAATTAAAAATATATAAATATAAAAATATAATAAACATAATTGATAATGACCCTAAGTATGATACAAAACAGTCATACAATACTAGAGTGGTGTATGGAGATTTTAGCATCGTATAACTATTACTTATTAAATTTTTTAAACTTATTTTAACACAAAAATGCTATTTAAAAAAGGTTATTACTTACATAACATGCTAAAAAGTCTCAAACAATAAATCCGCTAATCTAAGCACTAGCATGTTATTCATTTTTAAATGATTTTAATTACAGTATATTAACTCTGGATAGCCAAAAATATTAACTTTTCACAGGTCATTGATAAAGTTCCTATTTTCCGTTTAAAACATTGATAACAAAATATCCATAATAAAGCGAACCGGTTAGTACTAGTGAACTTTTATAATAAACTGTTGCATTTATTTAGTTTTGTTACAATTTAAAACATATTTGGCCACTATATCCAGTTACTAATTTTAAATTTCAAGATATACAGTACATTTTGATAAAAACGCACAATAAATCATCCCTCCCGGTTGTCTACCCAAAAACGTTAATTTCATAGAATTTTTATAATTATACGTATAATAAGTAGGGAGATGTAGAAACACAGACGAACTATAGAAACATTTAAGCAAGAATTTTATCCTTCCTAGAGGAGAAAGTAATGAAAACATACATAACTTCATGTCACTGTCTCTAGATATATTAAACAAATGCTGCATATATAATGTTCTTCATAAAATATACCATATAATAATAGATGTTGAATATAAAATAGTAAAAAATAACTACCGACAACTTATATGAGCATAGAAGGTTATTTTTATCCCACGAGAGTTATTTATGACGTCAAGACTAGCAATACTTTATACATAATATGAATAAAACAATTTATTTAATTTTTTATTTTTAAATTTTAAAAAATCGCAAATTAAGAAAGAAAATATAGAAGGCAAATTAATTTATATTATGATTGTTAATTAACTTATATAATATAACTGACAAAATATTTAAATGTAAAGTAATCGCCTGGTATTAACCCACAATGACTCGTCCCAATAATACAGTTTGTTACACCAGGTTCTTTACCTATAATATAAGCTAAAAGAAATTTAAGTTTGACCAATTGATTGTGACCTAAACAATTAATTAAAGGAACAAACATTTTTAATTTCATGTTTTTCATATATTATCTTTGAAAATATGTTTGTTACTTCAACTTTTAAATTATATTTGATTGATTAATTATTTTTATTGATCTTTGTATAACATAATTATAATGTTTAGAAATAATGTTACATGGTTAAAAGATACATATTTAATTGATGTATTTTAAATACCAATACTCCAAACAATAAGTGTACAAAATGTAATATTAATAAGAATAAATATATATACAAATAACAATGTACAATAAATACATTAGTTATTTACGAAACGATACAGATATGTACAGCTATATATTATCTGGCATGATAAATAAAATTTGGACATGTCAAAGTGATTAATATTTTCATTAATTATTCATACATTTTACAATACATGCTGTTTTACCGAATAAAATATTAACACAATTATATTACGAGTAGAACTTTTGCCGTGTGTTTTGCAGCGTATTTTTTTTCAAAATTTTTTTATGAGTTACACATAGCGCTTTCATTAGAAAAAATATAATTAAAAATGCTCAATTAAACGAAAGGGTCTCTTAATTAAAACTAGCAGCTATATTCTTTTCCATTTGAAAATACGCGCGGCATAGGTACCAAAATAAAGCTAAGAAACAGTGTAATCAATGGAGGGGGTCACTTCATAAAAACAGGCGGCTAGATTATTTACAATTTGAAAAAGCGCACGGCATAGGTGCTAAAATTAAGATAAGAAAATACTCAATTGAACGAAAGGGTGTCTTGATTAAAACAGGCGGCTATTATTTTCCATTTGAAAAAACGCGGGGTTTTTTCAAATGGTAAATAGTCTAGCCGCTTGTTTTTATCCAGTGACCCCCTCTATTGATTGCACTGTTTCTTAGCTTTATTTTGGTACCTATGCCGCGCGTTTTTTCAAATGGAAAAGAATCTAGCCGCTTGTTTTTATACAGTGACCCCCTCCATTGATTGCATTGTTTCTTAGCTTTATTTTGGTACCTATGCCGCGCATTTTTCCAAATGGAAAATAATTTAGCCGCCTGTTTTAATTAAGAGGCCCTTTCGTTCAATTGAACATTTTCTTATCTTAATTTTGGCACCTATGCCGTGCGCTTTTTCAAATGATAAATAATCTAGCCGCCTGGTTTCATCCAGTGACCCCCTCGTTTGATTACACTGTCTTAGCTTTATTTTTGTACCTATGCCGCGCGTTTTGTTAAGTGGAAAAGTATCTAGCCGCCTGTTTTTATCTAGTGACCCCCTCATTTCATTACACCAGTAACCAAATAAACATATAAACTGGTTGGAAAATTGTATCGAATTTACAACAAGTTTTTAAAATGCATGTGTTGATTGTCTACCTTCGGCGATTCTAAATTAAAATAACTTCTAATAGTTAATTATATCAATATTGATATTTCTAAATAAAACAATTGGTTCACATGTGTATTCCCATAAGATTCCCATAAGGATTCCCATATCCAATAAACTCTCACATTATTCAAACTGTCCTTTTTAGAAATAAGATACGATATTAAAGACGAATATATAACACTGAAATATGCACAACAATAGCAGCTGATAAATTTATTCTTAAACACCAATAGATAAATAATTTCAGTAAAACATAAAATAAGATAAAACCTAGCAATCCCTAACACGGAGTATGACGATCTTTATTATAATGAATTCAATACAACAATTACAAATGTTATGCGATTTTTATATCAAAATAAATGTTTCAATCACTCAAGTTAAAATAAGTAAAAATAAGTAAAATAAAGTTAATTAATTAATATACATATATATATGCAACATGTTTTCTTAAATTTATTACATTCAATAATATTGAGAAATCATTATTTGAAAAAAATTGACAGATAACCTGTAAAACCAAAAATAACTATTTCAGCATAAAATGGAAAAACGATAGTAGAACATTAGTAAAATGTATAAAATTATTAATTAAAAAATACAACTGATATTTGATATTGCAGCAAAATCACCTGAGGCATATCTATTTATATGATATCTTAAAATTAGAGACTTTTTTAATCTAAATAAGACATAATTATATAAGTCACACTCACCCTCTGCATGATGAACCAAGCCTTGCAATTGGCCAGACGACACCACACAAGCAAACCCTCGGTGGTCAGACTTGGCTTCAACTGCTGCCCGAAGGCGAGAATGATCTCGTAGGAGGGCCTCTGATTCCGCTGGCCTACTCGATAACAGTCCACGTCATCCAGGAACTGATCGTAGTCGAAGATCTTCTCACGCTCGCGTCGACTCAACTTGCGCACAAACCGGTAGTCGTTCTCAGTGCCAGTCGGCAGGTAGACGAAGATGGCACACTTGCAGAGGCGCTCGGCGTAGATGCTACCGTGGCTCACGGTTATGATGACGCCGCGTTGCATGTTGTCCAGCAAGAGGTCCACATAGGGTTTGTTCTTCTCGCTGACGAACTGGGGAATTGGCGGCTCCTGAGGCTCCGGGGCAGTTGGGGAGTCCGACTGGAAGTGGAAGGTAGAAATAGTTGGAGTCAACTTCACGGAATAATGAAAAACTCTACAAACTGTGAATGTGACGCTACATTGTAAAAGTAACAAAAAAGTCACAATATGTCTCAATAAGCAATGAGAACCAAAGAAAATATAGTGGACGTTTTAGACGACATTTTAGCATTAGCATAATATTATCTATTTTAATTGACATTTTGTAAAACATAGGTTGCAAAAAAGTGCTTAAAAAGATAAATGAAATGATTTACTAAATAGCCTATGCTTTTGTTACGTCTTTGTCGACCAAACAACTCAAAACTATTTCATTCAATTCTATCATTATGATCTAAATTATTTCTGTTTCACCCTGTGTAAATCTCATGTTTGTGTGATAAACGTTTAAGGAGTTATAGCTCAACATGTTTTAATGCCTCATATATTATGTTCCATTGTAGTCAACACCTCATGCACGTAAATCTCCACCTGTGTCAACAACATTCAAAACTTCAAATGTGCCATTCAAACATTATGGCATTACATAAGTTTCACTTAATATTTCACGTATGTTCAGACAACAAATAGCTCACATGTGACAAGTGTTGCCGGCATTCAATTCCATCTGACTGAAATAATCTATTTGTTAGAGCTTTAAAATGTTAGTGAACTATTAAACTAACCATACAGTTTTGTCTGTTGCCTTAATAATTGAGGAAATGCACGTGTGAAATTTTGATTTAAAAAGTCAAATACAAATGTGAAATATTGAGTCGACAACGACGTTATAAAAAAAGAAATGTGTTTATCTTGTATTATTAAATATATGTTTACACTTAAAAAAATTATATTTGCATATATTTACTACTTAAACAATTTAAAAGTAGTAACGACAAAGTTTATAAATTAAATATAAATACAAGTTTAGTCTACATAGCTATCAAGTAAATTAAAAATATTATAAAAGATCTTTAATGTATTTGCAGCATACTTTACAGTATAAGTTCGGTTACAATAGAAATAAAAATGTTATCGGTAACACATTAAGATAAGACGTATGTCTAAGTATGCAAATGTATGTATATCTATTAGTAGTCTATACATGATAAATATGCCTTCAATATTATTTTAAGAAAACTTATGGATACAAATTATTTCTATGTATTTATGTATTATGTGCACATATATGTTGTTAAATGGGTGAATTTCGTTTTGATCCCTGTCGGCTGCCATAAATTATAGCTAATCGCGTTAGAACAGCAAGATATTTAAATAATATAATATAACGTTTTATTTCTAAAAGCATGTATCTCACTCTAATGTCCTTATAATAAATACACTAATGAATACCCTTACCCTAATACATAAATACATAGAAATAATTTGTATCCATATTTATGTTATTTGTATTATTATATTTATTGTATCCATTTAGGCATATTTATCATGTATAGACTACTAATAGATATACATACACTGTCGGCTGCCATAATAATTTGCAAATGGATGTACTTTCTTGATAAAAAATCATTATTTTGCACATTTTAAATGTTACAAACTTGTGACACATTATTAGTACCGTGATTTTCTGTTGAAAATAAAATATTTATGCTGTGTATTAAAATCTAATATAATTTGTAAATGAAATTTAAGACAACCAATACAGTTTTGTATTAGCTGTTATATGATTAAAAAATAAAGTTATCTGCCAAAAACAGTTATTTATATAATATATATTTTTTATGAAATTTAGCGAGATCGTATGTTTTTATTATTTATTTCAGAATAAAACAGTTCAAATTATATAAATCCCCACAAGGATTACGGGTGCCACCGCATGGTATCCCCAATGTGTATGTATGTCATGGATATTCATAGGATAAAATGCTTTGAAATATTTTACTCTACTTTGTTCAATTTTATTTCTTTGTTGTATATGTCATCAAAATTAATTCTATAATAATTTTAATAATATATTAGAAATAAATTGAAATGATCGTATAATAAGAATGATTATAATTAATCAAAACAACTGCATGACATAAAGCAGACATGTATATTAAAACAATCTGATATAATTGGCAAAACATTTTAACTTATTTTTAACGTTTTAGGCTAGCTAATTGTTGTTGACGTCCTTTGTTGTAAAATTCGTTTTTTTGTCATGACGCTGGATCTGAGAATAGACTAATTGTATTTAAAATAATATTATAAGTAACATAAATAATAGACGAAAATATATGTAGTTAATAGTATAATAACGGCCTAAATTCAACAAATTGTGTTATTTTAACAAAAATAATATGTTAAAATGTAATGATTAAAAGATAATCGATTAAATATCTAGCGGCTTCCTAAAATGTGAAAATCGTATATGTTATAACACTGGATAAACAATAACATTACTTCAACTAATTTCCAAATACAGTATAAAAGATAAGCAATCGAGATTCCCACCTCATCATAGCGTCCATAGTAAATACAGCAGCCATTTGGATTTGTGACAATCGTGTCCTTCACCCGGATCCCCAGATGCTGAATACGCAGACAGAGCTGGTGCAACTCGGGCTCCATAATATCGGGTAGGTAGGGCACCGGGGGCTGCTGAATCATCGGTGCCGATAGATTGAGACGCCGGATGGTAGTACCGCCTGCCCCTGGAGCGGCAATGAACCGGGCCCCCGAGGAGTGGATCGAGGGCTCATAGTAAGAGGAACAGGCGGATGTTTCTCCCCCGGCACCACTGCCACTGTAGCCACCACCAGAGATTTCCTGAGTGGCGCCAATATCGAGGGGATCGGTAGATGCACCCCCACCGGAGTCATGCTGGAGGAGGGAGGCGGAGTTGCTGCTGGGCATCTGCTTCACTATTAGCTCACCGTTGCTATTGCGCTGGACCTGGAGAGCGTTGGGAAGTGATGCGAGTATCACAAGTATGTGCTCATTGCAGGCAGCTATGTATTTAATATATTCTCAAAAACCATTAATTAAAAATAACAATTTAAATTCAAACATATAGACCAAAATATCAACATTACATACCCAATTTTTTTAATTCTAATCAGGATAGACAGGGTAATTAAATTTAATAAATTCCATTCCTGTATATTTTCAGTATTCTAAAAGCGTGTATTCAAAATATATACAGGACAAACAAATTAACCACATGCTCATGGTTTGTGAAAAACTGCAATGAACTATTATAAAAACGAAATGTGTGACCACCCCGTCAAAGGTATGAATGACTACTTAAAAAAATAAGTGGGTCCTAAGAGAGAAAAAAAGTTACGACGAAACATTTGGGTTCTTTGACACAGGTTATAATATGTCCCTTCTAAATATGAAACGCAAATATCATAAACAGAGTAGTTCAATCAAACAAATATTTTATCAAGTAAAAAATGAGATAACAAACATAGCATTGGACATCTTAAGAAAATCAGTCAAACAAAAATGATAATTAAATTCTATATTTTGTATTATTGAATTGATTTAATGTAAATTTTGAATATTGATTAATTAATAATCGGTTAAACCAACATACATATATATATATATGCTACAAATTCCATTTAATTTTAAAACAAAATTTATATACAAAACATACCAATGTAATTGGCTTCCAGGTCGGCTGCTGAATAAGGTTCAGTGTATTATTGGTCTGCCGTTGGATGAAAAAGGTGGGCCCATTCCCTAACTTCGATGGAATACCCTGAAAGGATCTCCGCAAGATAACGGGCGGTGACGCCGAAGTGATCATAGTCCCTGTGGATGGCACACCGTCAAACACCATACTGGCATTGCGGCTGGCATTGGCGCGCCACAGGGACTCCGTCTTGCTGATGAATCGGTACACCTTGAAAGGGTCGTCACAGTGCAGGTTGTGACGTTGCTTCACTTCCTGGATATCGAGCGCCTTGTTAAGAGCGCAGCGAAGTCTGGTTTTCCACATTGGCCAATCTGGCGTATCGATTCCCTCTCGAAATCGACCGGTGACAACAGCCCAATCCTTTATAGAATATAGGTTAGATAAAAAAATAATAAGATCGAAAATATAAGGTTAAACGTTTTTTTGGGTTATAACTCTTGTCATACGTCATCCCATGCCAATTCAATTAAAATTAGAAAAAGTCTGTGGCACATATATTCAGATTTGCTTCAATTTTTTTACTGATTAATTAGGTAACAAAAAAGACAAATCATCTATTTTTTTCAAAAATATTGCTTTTTGGGATATATATGGCCATTTGAAATTCGGCCAAAATATGTGGCTTAAGTCATTTTTGCAATTTACTTATATATTTAACTATTATAACTTTTTTCTGTTCATTAGTTACTGCTTAATATTTTTAATTTATTATATAGTTACCGTAATACTTATAATTCACAAAAATTATCGGGTATGTATTTGACAAAAAATATTTATGGCCACTTAAAATTGACCATATTTTGCACTTTGAGAAAATTTAATCTATTTTAGATGTTTCCACTTTTTTTCAGTTTATCAGATACCATTCAAGTTTGATATTAAACAATCAGGAACTAATGTAGTCTTGATAAATAAAAAATATGCAGGTATGTTACAACCATATTTTTATCAGAAGCAATTTCAATAGTTTTTCTGTTCACTCCAATCACAGTATAATACATGATTATGTTCTTTGAAAATATTATATCTTAAAAGGACTTTTAGATGGTAAGTCAAGCTCTTTCACAAAAAAAGTTGGCCCAAAGGTCATTACCCACCTGCAAAATAACACAAACAAAATAATACCTAATTACTTCATAACTTTTGATTACATACCTTATATAAACTTGATGTATATTTCAACAATTTGTTATTAACTTATCACTTAAAATATAGAAAAGTATTTCATTAAAAGAAATTTGTTATTAAAGAATAAAGGGAAACGTTTTGTTTTATATATTATTATATATTATTATACTACTATTTTTACTAAATTGTAATATATGATGAATACAAACCATAACAAAACATTTATTTATTCTTTAATAGTAAATAATCTTGATAACAAATTTATGTTAATGAAATACTTTTCTATATTTTAAGTTATGAGTTAATAACAAATTGCTCAAATATACATCAAGTTTGTAAAAGGTATGTAATTAATAGAAAGTAATTATGAAGTAATTAGGTATCATTTGTCGTTTGCATTTTTAGACTTTTAGACCAACTTTTTTTGTGAAAGAGCTTGACTTACCATCTAAAAATCCTTTCAAGATATATTTTACTTTCAAATAACATAATTATGTAGTATAGAAAGTGATTGGAGTGAACAGAACTAAATTTGTAAACATTTGAAAATTGCCATTTTGGCCATATTAAAAAAAACATTTTGCAATTGCTTCTGATCAAATCTGGTTGTAACATAACTATATATTTTTTAATTTTTCAATACTACAATAGGTACTGATTGTTTGATATCAAACTTGAATGGTATCTAATAAACAGGAAAAAAGTAAACATTTAAAAATATGTAAAATTTGGTTAAAATGCAAAATGACCAATTTTAGGTGACCATTAATATTTTCTGTCAAAAAAATATCTGATATTTTTTGTAAAATTATATGTATTAGGGTAACTATATAATAAATTTAAAATATTAAGCAGTAACTAATGAACAGAAAAAAGCTATAATACCTGAATATATAAATAAATTGCAAAAATGACTTTAGAAACATATTTTGGCTGAATTTCAAATTACCAATCAATATTTTTTAGAAAAAAAGGATTTGTCTTATGTAAAAAATTGAAGCGAATCTGAAGATATGTGCCACACCACTTTAATTGAATTGGCATGGAATGACCCTAATAATATTTCCAAAAAAGTCTTCATAAAGGATTAAAGAAGAAGTTCGTCATTTAAGATGTAAAATGTATTATTTTTTTGCAAAATATTAGTGTGTTTAATATGCACAAAATACTAATTATATGCGAATCTAAACTTAAATAACTGATTAATTCACTGTTACAATTAAGTTATCACAGGTCAGATACAATTTTATTCTAAGCAAGACTTGGCATAAAATTATAACTATTCCAGAAATCATTAAACCCATAGCCTTTACATGGTCAAGTTAAAAACTTTCAAGGGTCAAATAATTAAAAAATACATAATATTATTTTTAATAATTTAACTCACATATTATACAGCTAACTATGTTCAATACAATACGCTAAAGATTATTTAATTAACACTATGTATTATTTGAAGGGTTTGAACGACATTAAGTTAAAAAATAATTTTAATATTTTTAAGAACCTAGAAAAATTAAGGCGCCAATAAATACTATCAATACGAATTTCAAAATTTACTTTAATATTTTTGATAGATGGAATTACATAATCCTGTTATTCATCTTATCATTTGCTCTGACACGTAATGTAGGTTATTATAAATGAACAAGTAATTTAAATTGTTTGGTTTCAGTCACTGTTGTTCATCATCACTACATTTCATATAGTTGTCTACTTTTTTATTTTTATTTCAAACCAGATACTATTTGTATTCAAGTAAGCAGTACACCTATTTAAAAAAAATCAAATGTGTTCAGTTCAGGAGCGCATCGTTTAATCCAACTTAACAAACACCACCAATGATCATTTGTGTCATATAATCAATTAATAAACGTTAAACAAGGCCTTTCCTAACTGAAGCACTTCTTAGTTAACAAAATAATCCTGTTGAATTATGATGTATTATATAAATTACTATCAATTATATATAATTTCAAAATTTCAGTTGCATTGGGATAATAGAACATATAAATCACATTAAGTTAGCTAACCAACCCAAAAGGCATTTCACTTTATTAGGACAATTAGTTGGCGTCACCTACCTAAACATACTATCGGTTGCAAGCAACTTTTTACTAGTTGGCGATGTCAACTTCAAAATCCAGGTTATAATAAAAACTATATTTTTGAAGTAATTTATACCACACTCACTGTATGTAGTGTCACTAGATGAAAGGATACACCACATCAAATGATTGGTACACAGGGTGTCGAACAGTTAGTCATATTTTTTAAGGAGTTTTGAATGATTTTACAGGATTTAAAATTATTTTGCAGGTTGAAAATAGACATTTATGCACTTATTATATTATGATCTCATTAAAACTGTTTATAGTTGAAACGTTGTCAATAGTGTTACAATTAATCATATAAATTCTTAGTTCAGAACAAGTACACAAGTTAATTATTTTTTCAATAATGATATCTTAACACCAAGTTGCTTTAACTGCAGGCACAATCGCTTTTGGTCTGATTCTTTTTCCAATTATTCTCGAGCATGTTTCCCTAGAAAAATACAATAATACAAAAATTTAAATATTAAAAAATTGCAGGTCTAGGAATCATTTTGCAGGATTTTAGCATGATTTCTGCAGGTCGGTTGACACCCTGGTACACACATTTTAATAGTAAATGATCATATTCCATTCTATATAATAAAACACAATTATACTCTGTTAGCAATCTTTTCGTTAATATAAACTAGATAATAAGATATTATTATCATATTATGCAGGGCAAAATAGAAAATGAATATTTCAACACATTTCTAATAATTAACTTTTAGAATTAGTTATAAATTAAAACTGCTATATATTATTTGTAGGAGATAATAAAATTCACATTTATAGAAGATACACATGAACTGGTGTCGGCACTTTCCATGATGTAGGCAAAAACTATACAATAATTGAGAAATTTCAATACAATTATCTGAATATTAAAGTTTTATAACATTTACGTATCAACAAAAAATGGTAACATAAACCATACAATTTGATACATAAATCAAGTTACCTTGAAGATAAGTGCATCGTCTTCAGACCAGGTGTGCTTACTATGATGTTTCCATGGTATCTTGAATATACTCATGTCTTTGTCAACCCATGCCAGTCCTGGAATCCATTCTTCATTCAAACGTGACTCTAACCAAGGTCTTAGACGAATACGAGCATCCATACTAAAAAACATGTAATAATGGATAATTTAAAATTAGTTGAAATAATATATATAATATTTTATAATAAAATTCTTATAGGGGCTGCAATGTTTTTGTGAATTGCAAAAGCGACATCAAATTTTACATTTTTAAATATAAATTCTAATGATGAAGTTGCTCATAGGATATATATACTAAATATTGGAGTATTTTAATTTTGAAAGGTCCTCACCATCACCCACTTCAGTTTCAATCTATCAAAAAATATAAATTTGAACCAAAATTGAAATACAGTTGTCATATTTGAATTACTGACAATATTATGAAAAGTTACCGTCCATAGAGTATTTTAGTTGGGGAAGGTTACAAAGGTTATCCCATCATTGAAGGTTAATTAAATAACTTATTTGGTGTATTCAGATACTATTTTATCATTTTCCATTGAATATATATTGTATATATATAAATAAATGGTGATTTTAATGTATAACTTGAATCAATCAATTATATGGTGATACTATGTCATTGTTACACAATTGATACAGAAACAAACTGATAATTGTGAACAATGTTATGTCAAAGCAAATTATTAAGCAAAAGTGTACTAAAATATCAAATGAGAAGTTGTGGGAGCAGATGACAAAACCATGAAATCAAAATGGTATCCTATGAGAAAAGCTTTTAGCTGGGGATAAGGGCGAGCAATGGTAGCCTGGGTTAGTGGACAGAGCATGAAACAAGAACCTCTGTTGGAGTATAGTAATGGAGACGCCTCTGGTGAGAGGTTAGAAGAGCGAACGTGGCTCCCAGTGAGGGTTATGGGTATAGACAATCCCCTTTTTACTTTAAAGTATTGTACAAAAATTGTTTGCAATTGCACATTACATTATTATTTAATTTTACAAATTAATCAGTATATAAAGACCTTACATTTTCTCATATTATTTGATTATAACTATGAAATTTTCATGCATGTTTATAAATTTTTTATAGATATTTTTTAGTTATGATTTTTCTGTATTGGTGTATATTTAGAGAACTACCCATTATTGTTATATGTTAGATCTCATACCTAATTGATTTTTGCTCCATATATGTGATATGCATCTGCAACTTTTCCATCTATTGCAGATTGAATAATGTTCAGTTATTGTCTATCACATTTATACTAATGACTGAACTTTACAAATTTCTAGGTCACAAACATGCCAATATCCATCCCATATACTACTACTTATATTAAGTTACTTTATCTGACACCAAAAAAGATCATTGGTGATCATGTTCATATACAAAACTAAACCAGTATTCAACCAAAAATGGGAAAAAAACTTTTAAAACAGTTATCAAAAATTTGAAAATTCAACAAATATGTCATCTGAGTTGATGGTGACAGAGTGACTCTTTATAATAAGAAATTCCTCTATCAATACACACTAATACAAACTATTATTTTCCAAGCCAACAAATTAGAGATCCTAGTTTTGAACACAATATATAAAAATATTGATCAGACGAAAAAATAAATACATGAGAAAAGGTCAACTTAAAGAAGCTTAATCTATTATGGAAAGGATTAGAGATAGAAACATTAATGCGAACTATTTGTAACTCCCTCATGATTTTAATCAACTAGTTCAATCCGAAGAGGAACATATAGGCCTGTATTACAGAAGCGATTTTAGTTTAGTGGCTCTATGAACTAGTCGCGACTCTAACTAATACAGTCATCATTCCAGAAGCTAATTTTAACTAGTGGCCACTAATATGTCACACACATCGTCATTATCACAGCTGATTGTGTTCTCGTATGCTTATTGGTCAGTAAGTATATTAGTCAATGCTACGTTATCATATATATAAATTTTTGCGTCATGCACACTCCCTGGCCAACGCGCAACAATACTTCTAATAGCGTACTTATAATCACAACCGGCTTGTACATTAATTGAATAAATTTGTTTTCGATTAAAAAATCTATGAGCGTCAAGTCCACCAGGATTGCAAATAGGAATATGTGTTCAATAGCTCCGATTACTCTCGGAAAGTT
>JAUZND010001113.1:0-13695 GCA_034780555.1 Coelogynopora nodosa | reverse complement strand
TTATAGACACGCTGGAATACTTCGGCAACATCCTCTTGATAGTTTGGATGACAATGAATTTGCATCACGATATAGATCTGATTTTCTAAAGAAGCAGTGGAAAATTTATTAATTATTATTGGTGATTTAGATAGTGCTTATGATCAGTTTTTATATTCGTTTTTTTACATTCGACAATGTCTTTATAGTTATCAATAATTTCAAATAATGTGTTTTTCATTCGAACTAAAATTTTCTTAACGAGCACGTTTCATTGTTAACACAAAGTTTACACACGCATAAATGAACTAAAGAAGATAGGTAACTGCATAAATATCGATTCTTTGTTTATCTCTCTACCGGTAGAGAGTGAAGGCTATTCGATATCTATGGGTAACTGTATTATGTTGGATTTTCATGCTTGCATGTATTCTATTAATAGAACAATACTTTCTACCTATACGTTGTCATATATAAGTCATAATATATTAGGCAGTAGAAAGGATACACACAACTTACTGCTGTAAATCTTTTATCCAATCACACGCATTGTTAGTTAATTTTTTAGACGAGCATACCAAATTATTTAATCTACGATTAAATTTAACAAGAGATTAGTTAACATTAGTCAATTTCCTAATCATCGATTAGTTAACCTAATCAGCATACCACCCTAAGTGCTTCATGCACAGAAGAAATATCATAGTTACAATCATTTGTAGCCAGGCTATGATTATCATTACTAGGTATTAATAATACATTAATATAACAAGTGTTCGTGTGTGATGCAATAACAGAACACCATTTTTTAAATACGAAGTAAGAAAACTATTAACTAATTGAATCAAAAAAGTATTTATTAATTTTGAGCATAACAAATTACAGATAATTAATTATCTAATTTAGCTATTTTATAACAAAATAAATATAATTGTTTAATACAAGTAATTGAAAAAGTTCGTGCGTGATTCTACGTCGTATCTTTTAGAAATAGTTCACAGATAGTAATTGAACTAGACCCTAAACATGTTTCCTTATTGACTAACTCATTAGTGAAAGGTGATGCATGGCATTGTTGTGTTTCTGAGACTTTAGCAAACCGATAATAACATTTGGGATTGATTGGGACTGCTCATCAGTTGACAAATCGATGATAGCATTTGGGATTGATTGGGACTATTCATCACTTGAAAAATCGATGATAGATTTTGGGATTGATTGGGACTGTTCATCAGTTGACAAATCGATGATAGCATTTGGGATTGATTGGGACTATTCATCACTTGAAAAATCGATGATAGATATTGGGATTGATTGGGACTATTCATCACTTGACAAATCGATGATAGCATTTGGGATTGATTGGGCCAATACTTCTTCACTGAAATTTTAAAATGTCTCTAAATTAGGTCATCAACATGTGTTGCTGCATTAAAAATGTAGTTAAATCATTATTTCCAACAGTTATTAAATATTATTTACCACAATCATTTTATTATATATTTCACGATCGTTGCATGCCTGAGAAAAAGGGTCTGCATTTTGTACAGGCACTTTACGCTTTGTCTATCCACTGAGTCCATCAACATTATTTAGCGAAGAAGTTGTATCTTATTTATGGTTAATGTTAAATGTTAGTTTCAAATCTATTAATAAAGCAAAGACAAACATGTCCTTGTAAGAGAATTGTCATATCGTAGATAAAAGTTTTCCACTGCCACTTTGACATCGCGTGGGAAATATTTAATTTGTTTAGATAAGTTGATGACAATTTCATGTGTTCTGGTTAAATGGCGTGCAAATTCAACTTACTTCTTTCTGCATTATGTTTGTAGTAGTAATGTATTTGGTTATATTATAGTCGATGAGTATAGCAGATAAACCTAAACAATCTTAGTATGACAATAACTTACTTTTTATTGGACAATAGGATGTTTTTAGGACAATCTTAGACTACAGGCTGCTAAGATGAATGGTTTTCGAGCGTGAAGAATAGTTAAAATCTCCATACGCGATGATAAAATATTATGCATTTAATTTTAAAACAAAATTTTTAATCGATTTCTGTATTATTACATCTTGACGTTGCATATGCAGTGCACGCTAAAATTCTTTCATGAGTAGTGTTCAGCCTAAATTAACTTGCATGCACGGCACTTTATTTTATAATGCAAAAAACCTTTTTGCAATGCACGCTACAAAATCAAAACTTGTGCCACGCTGTGAACATTTATCACTTAACTTGCATTGTACGCTATAAGAGCCAAACAAGATGTAATAATACGGTTGCAGCACTTATATTTAATCTCGTGTTTCGTACTCGATGAAATAACATGCAATAACTGTATATTGTACAAGATCAATATATGTCTATGAGAGATGACTCTATTTAATGACACACTTTTTCCTCCAAATTATAATAAACAATATTTTAATATCGATACATTATGTTAAAACCTTCAAGGGTGGCATGTAAGATAGTATTATAAATCACTGGAAATAACTCATACAGTTAAGTAGAATAAGGTAATAAAAAACTGATAAGCTATTAACATGATTGATTAAGTAAGCGGTGAAATATTTTATAATTTAGTAATTTATGCTTCCAAATTTTATTATGATTAAATATAAAATAGTGTATTCTAAGTGAAACATCAACTGGAATATTCACAGAGAGAAAAAATATTCGTATTTAGTAATCATAATTATTTTTTTCTATAATAATTTATTTTTGTGCTTGTGTCCCACTTGGCATGGAATTGTCGATATACAGTAAAAGTTTCAAACATCAAGTAATGGTACAAATAAGTAAAACACGGGAACCGTTTCTTTTGCTTAACTTTAGAACAATTAAATCAGATGAACTTTTAACCTGCTATATTCTGCAATTAAAAGAAAACAAGTCTTTATAAACTTATATTGATACATTAAAGTGAAACAATTCAGTCATTATAACACAGTCTATAAAAGTAATTTATTACTATCAAATCCGGTGTATCGGTCACGCCGGCATATAAGTCTCACATACACTTTACAAAAAAAGGCTAATTTTTTAATGTTCGATGTATAAGTCGCACCCCTAACTTTTAATATGGATTGTAAAATTTTTACATTATTAGGTATATTTTTTATTTAGATTACATTTCTGTCAAAATATTATTTACTTAGATTAACCAATTATTCTATGCAGAGATAAATAGTTTGTTGCATACATAATATATTTCTTTTAATTTATTGTTGCTAAATGTATATAACAAAATTATGAATAATGGATATTTGGGGAGGATTTATATTCGATGTATAATTCGCACCCCCACTTTTTACTCGTAGATATAGGCTCAAAGTGCGTCTTATATTGTACATCAGATTTTATGGTATGTTTCAGTGTATCACGTTCTAGTTGAACAATATGTTCTCATGTCATCATTTAATTTAAATAATATCCGTAGACATAATTGCGCTGATTATTTAATCCAGATAGATGAAGTACACGCTTTCTAGAAATACCTATCAAAAATCAACAACAACATATTGTTTGAACAGATAAATATATCATCAATTAATACATCATACAACAACTCAAGTACATGAATATGTCGATGAAAATTTATATTAGTGAAGGAGGAGAGATTCTCAAAAATCTGCCTCCAATAACATATGGATTTGAAGATGCTCATCCCAAGTCTATTAAACCGAACGATCCTCCAATAAGGAAGGAATTGAAGCAAATTGAAGCAAAGAGAACAAGTGTATTATCCTGGTGATTGGGCCTGATAAAAATTTAAATCTCACAAATATTTTGTTATTTTGGATATCACTTAATATGTTGTTTTGATAAATGTGTATGTTATTAATATGTTGAACTATTATTGTACTTTTCCTTCCCGTCATGATAATGAGTTATAGTTTTTGACTTCGAAACGTTTTTAAAAAGATTTATTGAAATGTGAAAATTCATTTTTTAATTGTAGACTATTTTTATGAATGAGACATCTGTTGTATTTTACATTTTCTATAGACTCCTACACTATAGATTGTAAAGTTCAATTTGACAGATTACAAACTCATTTGATTTAATTAATTGTCTCAATCTTTAGAAAACTGTCAATTTTAAATGTACTACTTATTTATATTATTTATTTTTGTCTTGATCCTTAATGTATATATATATTTATAAGTACTTTTATAGTTATGTGAATTTTTGTTCCTCACTGTAAAGTGTGTATTATTGCTGTACTATGACATGTAAAATATTTAAGATATTGCCACTAATCAATGTATTAATATTGCTAAACTGATTCCTCAAAGTTTCTAACTATTAGGAAAAAAGCAGTCTACATAGAACTAAAAAAATTAGTTAAACAAACCGCAGTTTATTACTACTACTATTAGTATTACCGAATTACCAAAGTAATAAATATAAGTAAATTATTTAAGCATCATTGACTTGATACCTTAGATAGCAATTGTAATTAATAGTTTTTATCCGATGTCCAATACTTAATTAGTGAAAAATCCTTAGTAATCTATATTTTTCAACATATTTTTATTAAAATAAATCAATATTTTTTACAATCGTGGATTGATCAACAATTGTATTTTAAAATGAATAATCACATTGTTTATCAACTTTATTTTGAAAAGGATATCTTATCTAAATACATTATATTTAATATAACTCTAAGTTATACATTTATGAGAATTGCATGCATGCAATACTTTTAGATTTAATATTGGTAAATTTGTTTCTGCACAACCCCAACCAATTGTTTGAATTATCTAAAATTATATTAAACCGGAATAAAAGTACAGGCCTCAAAGTTAAATAGTGTAAAATAAATGAATTTATTGTAAAAAAAACTTTTTTGGTCAAATTGAAGTTGTTGAAATAAGTACACATTGCTACACCACGTATAGGGAAGCTTTTTTTCTTTTATAATTAGATTCTGTTGTGAGTTCGGGCCATTAAATTAAATCAAATATATTTTAAACTTTTAACGTAGATGTTACATATAGTACGGCAGCATTTTTTACTCGATAAAGTTGGAAAAATACCGAAAATTGTGTAAAATATTTCCTTATTATTATTATCCCTCTGAATTCGTAATTTAACTCATTATAGTCTAGTTTAAATAGTAAAACAAATTATCATTTTCCGTACGACGATTATAAATATCACAATATATCGAATTGTAACTGTAAAACATTACATTAAGTCAGTCTACTGTTAGGATGAATACACATCAGTAATATGAAAATGATATTTACGTGAAACTATCAAGAAATTTTTTTTTAACAAATTAGTTGTAAGCAATCGATATATCAATCTGAATTTTAAGTTATAACATTAAGAAAGGATTAGATAACATAGACATATATGATTGAAACTCAAACGTAAGTGTTAGAATTACATTTTAAATCGAGCATTCTTTAAGTGACTAAAACGAATCAATAATAATTACAACACTACGTCATCGGTATATGTCATCTGACATCATACTGCCTAGTTTCGTTATTTATCTGACAATTTATACATTAAAAAATTATATTTACAATTATAAACATATTGTATATACATTAGCTTGACGACTTCTCGACTGCTAATTTTAAAATTCGTTTTATATAAATTATAATGCTGGATATTTAAAATATTTTGTACAAAACAAAAGTCTGTCGTCAGTTTTGTCTCTTCTTAAAATTGAATTTGGTACAGGCCTGGTCTGTCTATCTTTTAAATCCACAGGTTTGACCTGGTATACAGAGATGCAACATTTTTGGATTTTAAACCAATTTTAATTATTATTTGTGGTCTGATTATAACATCTCCCCTTTGGTTGATATTTCTGGAGTTCGGTCAAAAATGTAGTTTTTTTATTATCTCGATTTTATAATTAAATTTTTGTTTATTTTATTTGGCAATTACTTTGATAATTTCAGGTTATTCTATATTTTTATTTGTTTTGTGTTGGTGTTGAGGAATGAAGTGGAATGTGATCATTTACTTTTGTATATCGGTGTATTTAGTTTACCACGAGTTTGTATGGCATTAATAAGAATATATGATATGATATGATATTATTTAACTTCTAATCATTTTTCCTAACATCTTGTAGATTCTCAATCAGGAGCTATTTTCAGCAATCATATTTTTACTAGACGCTTTTGTAATGCCATTGTTTCTTTGTGTAAAAATTATTATACTAAAATGTCGTGTGTTGATAAAGGCGGTAAAATTGTAATCATGGATCAGTCCGATTATATTTTAAAAATGACTAATCTTCTCGATTCTCCTTCGACTTACAAAATAATTCAATTTAAACTTTTTCCAAAAATACAGTTTTCATTTATTTCTAAATAATAATCATTTGCGAAAAAATTTCTATAATACAAGACATTTATTCTTTCTACTAAATTAAGTTTTGCGTTCTTACCTTATACCGATTGCTCACCAAAAATAAAAAAATAAAAATTGTACCCCATGTCATATTCACATAATTTTTTCTTGCAATTCTCCTTCATTCACACTGTCTTGGAACATTTTATAATTCTCATCATAAGCATAAGAATGACCTTCACAAAATGTTTTAACTGGTTATAAATTTATTTTTCACCTTTATTTATTTCTTTTATCTTACATTTTTTGTCTCGAAAACTCCAAAATACTAATATTCTTTCTACCAACGTCAAGTTTCATTTTCATTTTCACTTTTACTATTATTTTACATTTCAGCTTAAAACTTTAATTTTTTAATGGTTGATTTTATAAACAACTTTTTTGATTGGCTGTGGATAACCCACCTTCACCTATGTAGTAGAAAACTTATTCTTTGAGCTTGTGGAAACAGGAGTTAATTCCAAGTTGATTTGTAGGAGTACATATTACATCTTTCAGGGTGAGAAACGTTGATGATTTCCTGGCCAAAGTATCTTTCAATTTTTGACTTCATTTTTTTCTAACTTTTTATTCACTTTATCCTACTTTAAATTTTACTCCTAAGTGTGAAAAGATTAGATATATCCCTCATCTTAATATTTTCACTACCAAAACTTCTATCAATCTCACATTTATAGTTTTCCACAGAGCTACTCACTCAAAATCTTATCTGCATGTGTATCTCAAAGTTTCTTTCTTAAACTTCTTCACATCTATATTAATAAAAAAATTCACTACATGTAAAAAATTAACTTTTCATAGATCTATTCTTAATAAATTTTTCTCGCGCGCGAAAAGGTTTTTTTTAATCGCAAAATTATTTCTAAATTTGAATTAAAAAATAAATGGTGTGCTTCGTTTGTTACGGAGTTAAACTTTGTTTTTTATAAACATTTCGTTAAATCTTTATAGGTTTTATTTTTAAATATCCGAATAACTTAAAATCAAATACAGTCTTTAACTGTAATGCTAATAAAAACTAAATTTACCAAACTACTTTCGATTTTATACCTTTTTCAATGACTATAATAAAATGATATAATGAAACATATAAGTACAAAAATCGTTAAACATTAAACAAAATGATTTATTTAAAATATGCTAAATTAATGTTCGGGCTGCCAAAGAATATTCATTGGCGTAGTACATATTCATATCACTACTAATATACGAAAAGTCGGCTATTTAATATACAATTTTATTGTGTTTTTATTCAATTATCAACACATTATTATTACATATTGCGTCAGGTATAATACATTTAATTCAATTGACTCATTTAAATATTTTTTAATAATTTTGTCATGTTATCAACAAAATAAATAGTCACAATCACAATAAAATGTTTACATGAAGAACAGTGTAATTCTATGATATGTTTTAGCCTTCCGAATTTGTAGGTAATAAAGAGGATGTATTCTTAAACACAGATATCAACCTAAAAATCAAACCAAAAGCCGTAAATTAGGTAATTTACATAATCCTAAATATATACTTTTCTTTGTAATCTTTCACATTGCTACTTTTTTGCAATATCAACAATTTCCAATATCAACCCAATCTCAGACGATCGAAACTGAGTATCGGGAAATCCGGTAAACTTGGAGATTGGTTTTCAGCATACACCCCATATTCGCCTATATTTGGCATGGAGAGAAAAAATGTCGAACATTTAATAATTCCCGTATTGGGCAAATATGTGGTGTAAAATCCCGTCCGATTTGTCACTTAGAAAATTTCCGTCCTCTCGGCAATTGTGGAAGTGAACTTTTATTAGAAGATGAGATTTCATTGCATAATGGCGTTTATCGAGTTGTTGCAAAGGTTGGCGCTAGTTATGATAATATTTAACTAACTTATTATATTTATAGTAATAAATATTATCGGGTAACATATTAATAAAATTAACATTTTATTTAGATAAAATTGTACCGTTTTAAACCAGAAAATGTGAACAATAACTGTTGCATCTACTGATTATAAATTAAGCAGTTTGCCAACTGGAATAATTCCCAGTCAGATTAGTTTTAGTATGACTTGTCTGTTGATAACTGAAATCTTTAAGATCACGTGGCGAACTGGTTAGCAGCAGAAAACTTTGAAGTGAAAAGCATTGTGAAGTCAAATTAAACAATCTTAATCAAATTCTCTTGGGAATTTATTGGGAAAGAACACTTTAGTCTTTTTCTGATGTTACTAAGCAACGTCAAGATTTACGGTGAATAGTATTTTCCGTGTTCATTTATTTTCTGTTTTGTCTTAATCAAATATGATCGGGATCACATAACACATAACATATTGGTTCCTTCACACATAAAATTACCATTTACTTAGTTATCTTCTTGAAACATACGAATAGGTTATTGCACATTTCTATTTTATGTTTCTTATTCTTAATATATATTTACTTCCATCTCTCGCTCTCCCCCTCTCTCTCTCTCTCTCTCTCTCTCTCTCTCTCGCTGTCATTATTTTTATTATAATTTACTGCTTTTATAATATAACCTTATTAATCTTTGAAAATATATTTCTTTAAAAACATAAATTTTGGATCTCAATTTAGCTTTTAATATCTACGTCTATTTGTACTTTGTCCACTGTAATATGTAATAATGCACATCTATTTATAACAATAAACTTCTCCACAAGAAATGATTTCTTAATATTAAAAATATTTTATTCCCAATTTCTCACTATCAGTCTTTGTTCTTGCTTCTTTTTATGTTTTATTCGGTAAGTAGTTTCCATTTATAAGTGGAATGTTCAATTTAATATTAATCTCTAGCGGCAATATATATATGAGAGTACTTACTAATTTAGATAATTAATCAACAAAAGACAACAATTTAAGCAGTCATTCATATTTTACAAAAACGTGCATGGAAAAGCCATAGAATTATTTACAAATTTAATTTAATCTTTATGAAAAAATTATTTACTATAAAATTGCATGTACCTTCGAGATATAGTCATGGTTTTTATAACATGGCATAAACAAGTGTAGTAAAAAAAAATCATTTTTGTAATTTTATTTAAGTCATAATGTAATATTTAAATAATTATTGTATGTATTTTGCAATTAGTATTCATTAGTATCGATTAGTATAAGCACTTTACCAACGAGTGTGAGCTTTTTTCATTATTTAGATACTAGTTAGAAGATCACTTGGTGTTGTACGTACATTGTTTAAACTAAACATGGAAAAGAAAAGCTGTATACTATAAATAATTATATTACTCAATTCGGTCCCGTACAAGTACCACTTTTTAATAACAAATTAATTAGAAACGCGAAATTTCAGCCACATCAAATTAATTGAACGCTTTATAGCTTAGCGTTCTAAAATCAATTATATATTTTGCGGTTTACATTTTAAGGATAACAGCGGTGTAATTTGTCAAGTGTATCGGTACACACTACCCTTGCACGTCGAAAAATACATGATTTTATTAAAACTTTATCATATCAAGAATAGAAATATAGAAAATTATAAACTTTTTAACTAGTAGTTTAAATTGTTTAAGTAGTTCAAAGTTTATCGAGTCCCATCCCCTTCAGATTTAATCATTTTTAACACGCCGGTTTTTGCAATTTACGAAAGAATGTACTGTTTTAAATTATTTTAATTACTGTTAAAATGGCGAGGGACTGCGGCTGGTACACAAATAATTTAAAATGCATATAATACTTACTTAATGATTTAGGAATTCATATCTTAATAAAGCTTCATGAAAAACATAGAGTGTACTTTTTAGCAAGACTTATATTTCGTCATACCTCCATAACATTTTTCGAAAGCACTAATAAAAACGTGTTTTTATTTTTTCAAAAGAATGCAGTAAACATTGATTTTCAATTTGAGAAACTTACTTAATGCATAAAATTTGACTGGGATGTATTTATGGTACACTGGTGTTAAACAAAAAACATGATATTTTAAAGTGCTAATGTATGTATAGTGTGTTATTATAATATTAACTCTGAGAATATTAATTGTAGATAATTAAAAATAAGCAGAGGAATTAATGTCTAACTAATATAATTTTTTTGTTTTGACTTCCATCATTTATTTAGAAGTATGTATTGTATATGGTTTCCAAAAGTCAGAAAAGGGTAGTCTCCTAAGTTATTCGATTAAAATGTTTTTTAAATATTTTCGGTATAAACTAGTATAAATATTGTCCTAGTCTACTTCTACAAATTTAAAACTATATATTTTAAATTTTCATAATATATAATATATCATGAAACTTTATTATATAACAATTATATGAATCAATATTATAATATAAGTTGAGTATTTAATGATAATTTCTAATTATATATACTTACCTACACTATATCTTAAATTAATATTTATTTTAATTTTTGTTTAATTAAAAAAGTATTGCGGCATATAATTAAATTTGAATAATAAAATTGACATGATACAATATTGTACATATATGCCATTTTGTTTATTATAAAAGTAGGATTTTTATTAAATTCAATTTTAAAATTTACATACCACATGTATATGAAACATTTATGTGATTTTAAACTACAAGACTACAGTTTGATTAGGACTTTAAAAAATATCAGCATGCATGATCATCAATAATGAAAAGATACGATGCTATATAGGTAAAAGTAGGTTCCCTTAAATAGGTTCCCAAAAGTAGGTTCCTCTAAGGTTTCAAAATATTAAAATCTGTTTCAGTTTCTCAACATAATATCGTAATAGTCTATTTATATGCGTATATCTTACTAAAAGTGGTAAAACCGTTTTAAAAACGTTTCTTAAAATTATATTTAAATACAGTTGATCTCTATTTCATTTATAGTATATTCATTAAATTTCATTAATTCAAAGTCTGTGCATATTTCATAATAACATACTTTTAAACAATAGTTTTTGTACATACTAACCGGACACGGAACTTTTGGTATTATTTTGAAGTTTTTTTTTATATCCAAATTGTTAAAAAAATTCGAAATTTCAAAATAATAAATAGGATAGAAAATTTTTTTTTTCCAGTTTTCAGCATTACACCATATTCATATTAGATAAAAATATGAAGTACTTATTACACATAATTAAATAAATAATTTGAATTTAATTTAATTTGAACATTACTCTTCAGTAAATACTATTTAATAAATAATTATAATAAATTTTACAATATGTACATATATTAAAAAAAATACAATCGCTGATTGAGTGTTTTACACTTTTTCAATCAGAAGTTATATAACTATTTTTTAAACATTGTGAAACACAAAACAATATAGAATAAAATAATTTTGAAAATTCAACTTAAATTAGATGTTACAATCAATTGAAATTGTTTACAAAAAATCTATAATTATCGATAAAAAAGTATATGAATATTATAATTAATAAGATAATAAGCATAATGAATTAAAATACTATTTACAAATATGTTGCCAATTTTCTGTAACATGTTTTATACCTGAAGAATAAAGTATTTTTAAACTCGAGTTGTAAAAATCTTCTTCAAAATGTTCTAGCTCTTACAATAGTTATATAATTAACACTGAAGGAAGTAAGACATTTCATCCCCACATATAGGCAATAAAACTTTTGTTAATCAAACTATTATATATTCATAATATAATATAATGTTCTTAAATATACTTACATTTTATTAATTAATTAAATCTAATGTTTATTTGAAATCTTGATATCAATATCCATCGAATACAAATAGGTATAACTATAAATTAAATTAAACTAAATAAAAGCTTTTATCAAGATGTAACAAAACAATTATTTTTAATTAATAAAATTTGATATTTAACTATTTCAAAAAGATTAATTATTATTTTAGTATTTGATTTACAAAGAAACCTTTTAATAATAAAATAATGTATGATTTCAGATTTTTTATCATATAAAACAACTATGGAATACTTGTAACTAAATTCGGTGTCACATTAAATTTTTTAATAAATAATAATAATAAATGCCAGTAATAATAATATACATATACTGGCATTAACCCTAACTGTAATAAACTTCATTCATTTTGATTAGTTCCGATAGACAAATTGTTTATGTATTTTATTTGAATGCCCTATTTGTTACCTGCTCGTCTTTACTAGGTCACACAAGTCTCACAAGTATTATATAAAAATATATAAGTATGGGTAAAATATTCATCATAATAAAGATAATAAGTAAACTTTATTTTTTGTTTATGGTTATAAGGTTATAAAATTGTATATTTGAAATCTTTTCTAGAACTTTTAAATATTTTTTTTTGACAATCTTTAATTTCTCAAAGTGTGACCTTTAATTACTTAGTTTGATGTGCAAATTTGACACATAAGTTCACATATAATAAGTTGAAGTAAAAAAACTCTCTGATGTTACCTTCTAGAGTAGTAACAAAATTATAATATAATATATAATATACAACATATAATAAGATATCATAATAGTACATGTTTTTTGTAGCTGAATTATTCCATTGTCCCTTCGATTAATTAACTATATTGATTATATATTTTTATCGATTATATTGATTATCTTTAATAATCTTTATTTCAACAAACTGGAATAAATCAAATTTTCTTGGTTTGTATAAATTTCAGTAAATGAATGATTGAGCATTTTATTTGTGAATACATTTGGTTAAACACATAATGGTACTATATAAAATTATCGCTAAGCGAATGATTTATTTTTATTTAATCATCAATTATTAATTACTCAATTTTCCTTTACTCAATTCCAATAACAGCTGCAATCTATATAACAATATAATTATTTAATTGACTTATAATAATTATAATAATTATGTCAATATTAATCTTCTACAGAATAAAGAATGATTAAATAAAACTGCCGTTTATTTAAATATACAAAAAAGTTCCAATTTTTAACTATACAAAGTCATGGTCGGAGAAAATAATATTTATATGATAAATTCAACAATGGGTAAAAGTAAATCAATAAAAAACGCAAATTAAGAGAAAGTATTTTTAAAAAAGTAAAATTTAAAAAATTTAAAATACATACAATAGCATAAAATCTGTACTTGACATTAATCTTGGACTATTAAAATTATTTCTTTTTTAGTAGGAAAATACATAATTAATTGATTTATTTAATTTTATAATTTATTCTGTATTAATAATTATTTAGTATTTAATATAATATTAATATCAATGATATAATATAATATTAATATCAATGATATAATATAATATAATATAATATAATATAATATAATATAATATTATATAATATAATATAATATAATATAATATAATATAA
>JAUZND010001111.1:0-13697 GCA_034780555.1 Coelogynopora nodosa | reverse complement strand
AGGAGTACCAGTAGTTTCTTTCGGTCGATAGTGTCAAAAGCCTTGGACATGTCTAGTAGGACTAGGTGAGCTGTGTAGTTTGTTGAGATGTATGCTCTTTCTGCTATGAGTTTGCATGCTAGTACATGTTCTGTAGTGCTTCTTCCAGGTCTGTATGCAGCTTGGGATGGTGGTATGAATTTGTTTAAAGTTTTTTCTGTTCTTTTCAGCATACATATAGCTAGGATTTTTCTGATTGTTGTTAGAAGCATAACAGGTCTTATATAGATTAGACATACGTTTTTGAATATTAAACAATTAGTTGACAAAATAATATAAATATATTTATTATATATGATATGTTTAAGTTATTCCTTATTTCAAGGCACCAGCATTTTATAAATTTGTAACAAATCATTCCCATAATAATAAGTATAACTTACAATAATAATATTATATATTATTAATACAAATATAATATAACAGTATTTTCATATTTATACTAACTATTATGTATATATATAACCTAGGGCTAGGCAGACACATGGCCTAGGATTTATTTTTCCGACTATAGGCAGACATTTAACATCTTTGTAATAATAATGATAATTTATTAGTGACGTTTTGTCATGCTGACATTTTGACGTGTAATAATTATAATAAAGTCGATTACATTGATTATTTATATTACTGAACTCTTATATTAATCTGATTAAATATAAATAATCAATTTTTTAAATAAAATATAAATTTAATTTATAAATTAATTATAAATTTTAATTTATAAAATATAAATTATAAATTTTAATTTATAAAATATAAATTTTAATTTATAAAATATAAATTATAAACTTGAAACTGGCAACTAGAAGTATAATTGCTGTTTCAACAGTTTATTTTTTACTGATCATTTTAATAAAAAAAAAAATATTTAATATTATATTAATAAAATATATACATACTTATTATTTAAAATATATGTTTGTATATAGTATTAGTTTAGTAATCAATGGCAATAATGTCAACTCAATAACAATAAAAAAAAAGTGCCATGACAAGACTATATTAATTTTTATGTAATAATTATCATTAATAAAACTAAATTAATTAACTTACAATTTACACTGTTAATTATAATTATATTACATACATTAATTATGTATGAAACATTTATTCCAGAATCAGATTCAAAACTAGATTCAAATGGAGAACTATACCACCCACATTTAAAAGTTATTAATCCATTTTTTAACAGAATGTAATTCATTCAAAAGTTATGATGTAAAATGTTAAAATTATAATGATTTACAATGCAAATGATCCAGTGCCAGATTCAAATAGAGAACTATACCCCCTACAAAAACTTACTATATGTCAAAATGATCACCCTTAAAAGTTATTAACCCATTTTTTAACAGAATGAAAAAATATTATTTTGTTAAAAAGTTATGATGTAAAATGTTAAAATTATAATTATTTACAATGCAAATGTATCCAGCACCAGATTCAAATGGACAACTGCACCAAAAAATGGGTTAATAACTTTTAAATGAGGTCATTTTGACATATAGTACGTTTTTGTAGGGGGTGTAGTTCTCCATTTGCTTCAAGCCTATTATAGCAGGTTCTCTAACATTTAAAATTAATTAAAATATGTTTTTAGAAGCCTTGCTGAAAAATAAATTAAACCATAGTTAATTAACTATATCTTTCATATACTTTACCCATAATTTTTTTTAAATATTTTAACTTGTAAATCCAAATGGCAAACAAAACTGAAGTATTCACATTTCCTCTACCATTACTCTTTCATAGACATAGACATATAGTCATGACTATAGTTATAGTCAATATTTGTATTGTTATATTTGCCATATTATTTAACATTCTTTAACTGTTTACCAATTATTTGAAGGTGATCAATGTATTCTTACAACATTAACAATGCTGATCTTATTTAGTCATGAAGGCACTACTTTTGTGGAAATGTACCTCCCCCATTTTTTTCAATAAAAAAAGTTAAATAAAAGTTTAAAAAGTTAAAAGTTAAAAAAAAAAGTTAAAAGTTACATCCTAACTTTTAAACAAAATAATATTTTTTCATTATGTTAAAAAATGGGTTAATAACTTTTAAAGGTGGTTATTTTGACATATATTAATGTCTCTGTAAATGGTGTAGTACTCTATTTAAATTTGGTTCTGAATCTGGTTTTGAATCTGGAATAAATGTTTCATACATGTAATTTGTTTATAAAAAAATATATAATATTACATAATTTTTTAAAGTGCCTTATTTAAATTAATGTTTCTCTTTTATATTTATGGGACTATATAAAAAAGGTGCAGATGGTACACATAATGTAATTGTTGCAATTGTTTTACTGTTTTATTTATGTTTTTGTTGTGCAAATTGTGAATAATATAGTTTATTTTACTGATCATCTTGACTACTTGTCTTTCCCATAGGTAATAATTTTATTTTACTAATCATTTCTATCTTGTATATTATAAACAAATTATTTCTGTTACTGAAAGGTTGTTTTGTTCATTACTTTATTTTAATATAATAATTGGTATCTCAACTGCAGACTTCTACAACCTATTTCATTACATTCATTAGCAAAACTTACAAATATTTATTTTATTTTTATAAAAATATACAATGCCACTATTAGAACATTTGTAAGTGTAAAATTCTGAAGTTCTAGAAGATGTGTTTAATAGATTCAACATTAATTGCCTGACTATTGATAAAATCACTCAATAGAACAAACAGGTCAGCTCATTTACTCACTGTTGCTGGGGTTGATGCTTATACACTGTTAAAGAATCTAGCATTTCCAGGAAAGTCGAATCAGTTAACATCAAATGAAATTCATGATATATTTATTCAGCATTTGAAGCTTGTCAACTCCATCATCCAAAAAGAAAATTAAACTATTAAGTCATTTCTCCTACAGCTGCAAACCCAAGCATCTCACTGAAATTTTGGAGATCACCTAAAAATTCATTTAAGATGTTGCATAGTTGCTTGCATCAACACCTCAATCCTTCAGCACAATTTACTCATAGAAGAAAACTTGACATTTCAAAGGGCCAAGCAAATTTATGAGGCTACTGCTAATATGAATGAGCATAAAACTCCAAATCCTATAGCGAGATCAGGTAATACCCATCATTCTACATTTAATAAATACCAGCAAAATTCAAATCTTTTAAGTCAAAATCACTCAAAATTTCCAAATTCCTCTTATTCTTGTTGTTAAAATATTCCAAAATAAATGTTTTAATTATTAAAAAAACTGAACACATTTCTAAGGTATGAAAGTGAACATATTACAATTATGTCAATTAATTCAAAAGATTTATGAAACACCCTCAAGAAAGATTATGTATTTCAATCAGGTTTGAAAATTAAAATGATCCAAGACACAGGTATCCCTATTTCATTTCTTAATACAGACACAGTTTTGTCAATTGTCCCAGAAATTACATTGCAAAAAAAATTTCATTTCTGTAAAGGGTATTACAGGTCATGAAATCCATGTTGTAGGACAATACAAACTAAAAGTTAATACTAATAATTATTACTTTCAAAATTTATTTAATGAAGATCCATTAAAAATCTAAATATTCTAAACATTATTGACTTTTTATTTCCTTTAATAATCCTAATTAATAAATGACAAGGCTATTAGCTATATTAAAACTATATGTTTGGGAGTATTGTTAATTGCATGCACCATTAGAATATATTAATAACTATAGTGTTTAAAGTATTATCTTTAAAAAAAAGTAATTTAGTTTTTTAAATTAATAGTTGTTGATAATCTAGGGAAAATTGTGAATGTTATATACATATTTGTATTTGAAATAAACAAAGGAGAATTGTAATATTTAACATATCTATGTAATCATCTTTATTGATAATGTAAACTGTATATTGTTCCCTTCAGACAGAGATTGTTCAAAATGTTGCAAATTCCAAGAACTCGGAAGACCTTCTTCATCTTTGTCTTTCTGTTGACATTGAACATCAGTTTGTTCATCATCTTCCGACCCTTTCCAACCATTGAGCACTTTGTTGAGCAGACTAACCGGAAGATCAAATACATTCGAACTCTGAATTTAAAAGATTTAGAGGTGGATCAATCTTATCTAGAGTATCTTGGTAAGTTCAAAAGAAGTCTAGTATGATTATTCACTGGGTTATACCGTTTTTTTCTTGTCCCTACCTTATTGCTAGCATTTTTCAAGGGTCAAAAATGAGTGTAAAACTCATGAGACAAAACTCATTTAAGTGAGTTGTAAAATCGACTATTAAAAGTTTTTTAAACAATTTTTTACTTGGAATAATTTTTTAAGCCATACTTTTCAAATCAATTTTTAGTCATTTACAAAAATGACATTATAATTGATATATATATTTTTAAAAGTTCATTTTACCTGCACTATATTTTTCTATTTCCTGGTAGGAGTGTGGCAGCACTCAGTTATTATATTGTTTTTGTGGTGATAATATAATTTTTAATTTAAATAGTTATTCATTTTCATATCTAGTCTCCTCATGTTTTCTATATTTGCACCTTATAAGTACAGTATTTAGAATTTCATGCATTTTAAATTGTGTTAAATATAATTTTTATTGAGAATGCCTAAAGAATAATGGAAAATGTGCTATTTAAATAATATTCATAGTTATAATTTAAATAATATTCATAGTTATAATTTAAATAATATTAATCATTAAGTAATATCCAAATACTATAGCACTTGTTAGATCTGCTTTGATCTCATCAATAATAAATAATATATATCTCAGGTTTGTTTTGTTGTGTGATACTTTGACATTGAGCATATATATATTAGGGAAAATAATTGCCTTATTATATCAGCTCAATAACACTTGCTGAATGATATTGTATTATTTTGTGTATAATATTGGTAAATGATTTATCGAATGGACCATTTCTTTATATTTAAAATGAATTGTAGGTTAAAAGAACTTCAGAAATTCAATTTTATAGTGTTGGATACAAACTATTCTTTAACCGACATACAAAACTTTACATTTAAGAACTAATTTACAAAAGTCACTAAATGTAATCTGGTCTAGAATTACGCTTTTCATGACAGAATTGAACATCTGAATATTTGTCTTATGTATTACACAGCTGCTAAATATTACAGAATACTGTAATTACTAATATCCTATTTTATATCTTATCGCATCATAAACAAACCAATTTTAGACCACTAGGTCTAGTTTCTAATTACTTCTAATGACGACAGATATCTTATTTGAGTATCTAAGTATGCCAGTGTACCATTGCAAACTCTTCTAATGTCCAATAAAGTCTCTCTACCCCTCTGTCTAGCCCTCTACCTCTTTCCCCTCCTACTCTCTCTTTCTAACCATCTCTCCTCTTTTCCCCCTCCTCCTCCTCTCTCTACCCCTCTCCCTCCTCTCTCTCTCCCTCCTCTCTCTCTCTCTCTTTCTCTCTACCCCTCCCACGCAGGCTTCCTCGAGCAGCCGACACCCCTGCCCTCCCTCAAGTCCTTCAACATGGTGGTCGTGGGTAGCGCAGTATCCTCGGGTGACCTGGACTCCTCATATTTACTCATAGCAGCGGTCAGGCTGAATCTTCCAACCTCCCCAGTGGTCCTCTTTGATATCGGACTGCGCTCCTGGGATGCTAATCAGGTGAGCAAGGAGGCTCAATATGGAGCATGGTGCCCGCTCTGCACTGGAATGATGGAATTTAGTTTTATTTTTCACTAATATACAGGGAATTTTTCAATGGAAAAATAAAGAAAATTTTATTTAATAATATAAATACGCTTATTTTTGTGAATACTGAAATTTAATGAATTATTAAAGTAACGTTTTGTTAACCTTTCGTATTAATCATTTATGCAGAACAGAAATTTATGTATCCGTCATCCTACTATATTGATATACGGTCGAAGTAAACATTGAATATGTATAACATTTCTTTTAGTGTAAAATATGTCTTGAAAATGCGGGACAATTATTATCGAATTTTCCTATGTGTACTATTTATGGTTTATAAAATTATATTATTTATCAATGTTATTAATGATCCTAGAAGGTACTTGTACACCAAAAATATTTTTTAAATTCGGCCGAATTTACAATACGTCACATTATTTTTTTGTAGACTTGTTTCATTCAATGTTCTCCCTCTTTATTAATTTTACCTATTACTCGTAATTTAATAAGAAAAATTAATAAATATTTCTGCTAAAGAACGATTTGGCCCTTGGATTACATGATATCATCGACATCACATTATCTAATTACAATGAATGGAAATCCGAACTACAGAGTTCGCACAAAGTCAATTAACTGCTTAATGAAAACGATGTTGTAAATTATTGATAATTATTTTTTTTTAAACCCGTTAACATGAAATTAAAATTTTTAAAAATTTATCTTATCGCTAATATATTTGGTAGGAAATGGAAAATAAAAATACTATTTTTTTGATGATACTACCTATTTTGAAATACTACCTTAATTACTTTATTTTTTCTCGCTCTACTTCAGTTGAAGAAGCGATGCAACGAGACGACCAATTGTAAGATTCGTGGATTCGAGTTCGATAAATTTCCTCCTCATGTCGCACATACAAGGACAAAAGCTTACAAGCCGCTTGCCATTCAGGTTATTGTTTCCTCTCTTGCTCTTTAATCAATGCCTGCCCTGCCATGTTCAGTAAGAGAATAGAGTAGTTACCTTCCTGGCCTAAACTTCATTGGTTGATCCAACTCTACTAAACATGTATCATATGGATCATTATGTCAGGTGGTAGCGGATACTATGTAAGCTTATTGTGGCCTGCTATTCAACTATTGATTTATTACGTGTTCAACTATTGATTGCAATACTCATGTCATATTACAACATTCTCTGTAAAGTAGAAGTAGTTTTCAATAAATATTGATCCTTTTCATTAGTAATTAAACAACTATTCCTAAGATGTATATATTGATTGAAGGAAAGAAATTGATAGAGTGAATTAGCAACATAGCGATTTTAAGTACTGTAATGTTATTTTCTGCAAATTTGATAATATACTGCAGATGTAAAAATATTTTCCGTCACTTTAATTTTCTTACTACGGCTGCTACAAATAGGAAGTTGCTTATCTTAAATATTATGTAATGCTTTTGTTTCTATCATTCATTGGACTTATTTAATTTTTACAAATATTTTAGTAGCATTTCAGCTATTATGCCTTAGTTTACATATATTTTTTCTTTCAGTCCTGCTCAATATTAGAATTGAATATAAACCTGATGTGATTAAATTATAGTTTGTCAGATATTGAAAATTATGCAATTTTTGTTGCAATTAAACGGTAAACTACTGTTTAAAATGACTTTCCTACACAGAATGTTAATTTTGCAATTTGATAATTAATTTTTTTAATAGTAATGAGAAGAAATGTCTTCGATTTTGCAATTAAGTTTTTTATTCGTTAATTCTACAGTTCTATGATTTTCTTAAAATATATTTTGTTAGTATGTATTTTTTCAGTGGCTGAATTTTCCAATGATAAATCCAGCACTTTACTATTATACTACATTTTATATTGTGCTACTGCCCGCGCAATCAGTAGTATAGCTAATCAACACACTATACCATTAGAATAATATAAAATTCACAATAAACAATCCCTTACATTACTCAATTACAACCGATAGATTCTGCTACACGAATACGGCAACGTGGTGTGGACGGACCTGTCAGGAGGCAGCCCGTACAACCCAATCCACGGGGACTGGTGGGGCACCCTGCAGCGCACCCGGGCCTCCAATGGGCTGTTGGCCTGGCCCCTAGCCTCGCCCACCTCGGCGCTCACACACCCGCGCATGTTGGCCTATCTCAAGGTGAACCAGGAGGACTTCTACTTCCATAGGATGGTGGCCTCGGCGCATTTGATCCTCTTCAACACCGGGCATATCAGAAAGGAGGTGGGTCCTGGTGCTTGTGGGCTCTGGAAGGGTTTCTGTTTAGTCACTTCTTTATACCTGGGATGTCTATCGGTATGAATAGATTGTTTAAACATTTAAATCTATTGGTGCTTCACAGTCGTATCCTATATTTGGAAACTCAGTAAGTTATTATATACGTCATATTATTTTTGCAAGTGTTTTCCGACAATCAGAAGTGGTGTGCTTTCTAAAACTTACTCATACAGATTTGTTGTAATTTATTCTTTTAAAATTTCCTTTAAAATATATATTTAAATGTATACTTTACTTTTGTATTATCATCTTATATAGAAATATGTTTAGCTACTATTTTAGCTACTACACTAACCAAATGGTCAATGGTAAAGTGACTGATGTGATTGATGAACATAATTGCACATATTAATCTTTAACTACATCTTATATACATCTACACTCTGGATAATTTGACAGGTACTGACATTTTTAGAATAATTGCTTTAGATAAATTTGAGTAGTAAAGTAAACAGACACTCTGAGTCAGTGTGTACATAATCCGCTATATCTTACTACTGCCCCCCCCCCAGGTGATGCTGCCCTGGGTGAAGTGTGCCCTGGCCGAGGACTGCCTCTCCCCGCTGGGCGCCCAGAACTCGGGCTGCAACTTTGACCGACAGCCCTACTTCCGCTACACGGGCTGCCACTGGTTCGAGATGTCTGCGCTCAACGTGATCCTGGGGCCCGCCTTCCACTTCAACACCTCGGGCTACACGGCCGGTGTCAAGCTGTTCGGCGTGAATGACAACGACACCGAGCTCTACAATCACTTCCCCATAGCGGGGCTCAATCTGGACCACTGGAGGATACGGCTCAATGTGCGCTAGTTCGCCTGGCTCTGTCTCTGACTCTGTGTGGGGGGATTGGCAAAGTACTTGTGTCAGGATAGTTGCGAAAAGAGCAAAGTATGTGGAGCTTTTGGAAGATACTTCACGACAACAGTGAGTTATTATATTAACAACAAAATTCCTAGAATTAGAAAAATGGGGGGGGGGGGGGGGGAAAAATTAGAATGTACTCCAACATTTAACAGCCGCAAACCACTATGAAAGCAGTTAATATTATTCAAAAATAAGATTTCTTTACTCGACTTACTGACAGTTAAGTCAATAATGTAGCATGACTATCTCCATTTTTCAAGAAGACTAAATTAGTTTTTATAGTCTTCGTTGTGATTCTAGATAAATCGAGCGCTTACATTATACGGATACCTTTATGTCTTTGCTTTCTTATTGAACATTGTTGTATTGAAATAACTAAGCGTCACATATTTTATTGGTTTTAAAATAAACTTCAAATCAGAGCTGCTTGAAGCTGGTGTTTTTTCCCTCTGGTTGTCAAGATTGGAACGAGTTGCGCTTTCTGATCTATATTTATAATACTATTTATTGTATGATCAAAATGAGACAGACTGAATTTGTGAGCACAATTGGATACGTTGTCTGTAAATATAATATTGTACAGATTGAATACATCAATGGTTGAGTTAGCTCTGAATAAAGTTTTTTTTACTTTCGCGCGTTCATTTCCACCATTGATAACGTTTGTCCGGATCTCTTCTGCATTTATCATCCGACCTTGATAACGTTTTTCCTGATCCCAATTTTTTCATAGCTATATGTATCTTTACTTCTATTTTGTTGTTTTGTTTAATATATATGTAACTATTGGTTGGCACAGAAGTCAGTCACCATGCTTTGTTAATAATCACTCTTTCATTTCCTATATTCACTACATTTATTCTAGATTTTATTGTGGCTATTTCATCAATGCATTTCTGCAATATATTCTACTTGCCGTTGTGTCGCTAAGTTAACTTTTTTTTATTTATTTCGCATCTAGTCTTTACCTTCTTTTCAAATGATTGAAAAACAAGTGATAATCAATTTATGTGCCGACATCGTCATTATCAAATGATCCTTTTTTCTGGTCAGTTGTTCCTCTTCCCTTCTAATTGGTTCTATTTTAAGAACTGGTGAATATTAGCGGTCATTTAGACTATTCACAAATGAGATTGAGATATTAAAAACTGGATAAAATAATCAGCCAATTCTATTCAACGTAGTCATCAAGTCTACATTTTGGCGTGATTTCTGCTGTATTTACGGTTTAAATTACATTTTATGATTGAGCTTGGGCTACAATGTATCGTGAATAATTTCATCAACAGAAATAGACTTAGTAGTGCTTATCTACATTTCAGTAATTGGGTTTTCGTGATAATTGAACTAAACTTTCTCTCTATGTATATAAGGCACAATGCTGTCAGAAATTTAGTTTATGTGTGGGATGGGATGCATTGTTTGCACAGAGAGAAAAGGCCAATTCATTTCACTTCTATGTACAAACTTTCATTCTTCTGCGCAATGTACAATTCTGTATATAATATGATGTTTTGTAAAAAATATATTGATTATAAAATCGATTAGCTTGAATCAATAATTTATTTACATTTTAGTCATTTTGGATGCACCATAGCAACATTACAATTTTGCTGTACTTTTATTTCAATGTCTAGATTGGCCAATCGAAGAAAGTTATTGTCGCCTTAGCTGTTTACTGTTATCATTATCTTCCCTCTAATGATGACTACATAATTAAGTATAGTGATTTTCTGGCATTATTGTCAATTAATTTAGTACTGTAATACTATATAATATCATTGGCATTCACCCATTGGACTACAAAAAGACATTCAAAGGCATTTGATTCCCAGACATAAGATATATAAAAGGTACCAATTACTTCTGTGACATTCATTTAGATGTATTACATAAAACAATGTGCATCTGGATATGTATTTTCTTTCTTATTTATTTAAATAATAAATATAACGCTTTTAACTATTTCTGTTTTTTACGTTTTTTGTTTTGGTCATTAATATGTTTGCAGAATATATATAAATATACCCAATCGTATCTCGTCCAGAAATAGGATTGAATGCATTGTTTGTTCGAAAATGTTGTATTTTTTAGCTTTTAACATGAAATGTCAATGTTGAGGATGCTGTTCGCATTTTTATAAATATGTCAAGCAGCAATATTTGTAGTTTTATTGCCGTTTAATTTAAGCAAGCTAGAATAACGAAATAAACCATTTTAATACTAAATATAGCACCGCCGCGTTTGTATTGTAATAATGACATTTATTCTATATGCTTAAGTATAATTTTGATAAAGTTTTCTCTGGCTAAATTAATAACATGCAATCATGTGGAGTTGAAAATTTAGTGCATAATATTGTAATGTGTGTACATATCGTGCATACCACAAATAAATTAAAACTACTAATAACGTTGCTCCTTATGTGACAACTGTAACGTTAGCATTTAATGAAAGCAAAGATTTCAGATCCTGTCTGCTCACAGTCAACCACAACAATACAGTTATTACTTTTCGACTAGTTTTATTTAAACTATTAATTTTTATAATTATCGTCGCCTAATCTTGATATCCCAAATTCCACACTTTTTTCTGTGTATTTTGGAAGACTAGGTTAGCCGGAGTAAACTGTAGCAAATTTTGGATGTTTAGATAATTTTATATGAATGAATATCTGACCAATTTATCAAAACATACCAAATGTAATACTTTCTAATATGTCGTAGCATTAATACGTGGAAATCAGGTAACAATCACAAAATCAAATTGAATATGTTTTTATGACCTGAACAAGAATTCGGTTGTATTATTGAAAATAAACATCGATTGAAAACGTATATTGTGCGTATTTATTTAGTGAAATATATGTTGTAGTATGCCGCAGTTGTAAGTGAACTATATTGTGTAGAACAATTAATATATTTACTTCGCGCAAGTGATGAGGTATTTATTGTGTACCTTATATGATAATACTCATCAATACATTGCATACGTACTGATGACATGTATTACAGATAAATTTATCGAAAGAGTGCTTAAACAGTTTTTTCATTTACAAATAGTAGGCACGCATGGAAACTTTTTATTAACCATTCGATAGGTATATATGGGTGTTAAGAGGTGCATACCTATGCATGTTAATTGTAATCATTAGATATATAGAGGAAGGTTGAAAGATTGAGATTGACAGCCCCACCACAAATGTTTGTGTAGCTGCATGGAGTCACATCAGCCCAGATATTACTTCGTGTTTGAACAGGTGGGGGGGGGGGGTGGGGCTATGCGTAAGTTGAATCTGTTTAGGCAAATTAATTTCTTTTAATGACGTTTTCACAAAAAATCTTGCTTCTAAAGCATACATCGCGATCACAAATTTAGTCTTCGATGTGCTTAAATTAAAATATTTTGAAAGTAAATTAACTAATAATGCCATAAATATCATTAATATAAATGAATATTGTCATAATATACTAAATAATATTATTATGATATTGTTTAAAAATATAAAACCATAACATTCTAAAAATACAAAATTATAGAATTATTAAAGTATTAAAAAAATAGAATAGAATTATTTTTAAAAATTCAGAATTACAAAATAATTTAAAATGTTATAAAAATTAAATATATATATATTATATAATTCTATTTTTTTAAACATTTATATTGTAAAAAAATTAATTATAATAAGAATTGCATTTGATAAGGTTTTCTACACATTTCACACAATGTCACGAAAAATATTTAATTGAATAAAAATGTCAATTTTATAAAATTAATGAATAATAGTATCCTTCTTCAAAAATAAATAGTATACATTTTGTTGAGTAACAATAAAGAAACTATACTATATTAAACTATATTTATTTATGTAATGGTATCAAAAATATTAATGTAGTGATAAAGTAGAGAAATATAAATATTAAAAAAAATTCTTATATTTCGTTGAGACGTTTTTCATTGTTGGTTTAATTACTAACATATTGTAATATATACATATAATGTATATTTTAATATGTTTATAATAAATTAGTTATTAAGCTAAAAAGTCAAAACGTCTCAAAAAGGGACAACATTTCTGGAGTAATTGTCTCCTCTTCTATTTATATTAATACATTCTAATTTTTTGTTTTAGACGAATTTATTACGTTTTTATATAGAATATTCAAATTTATTAAATTTTTTGTTCTTTTGGCTTTAATAAAATATTTTATTTAAAATGGTTGAAACTAAATACTTTTATGGTGAACGACCACAACCATTTCAACTTGATGATGAAGGAGAATACTATTATCTTGCTTCGGAGGTATTACTATGCTTATTGTTAATTATAATATATTCATGATGTTTTTATAAATATAGTATACATTTTATAAATCAAAAAGTTTAGACAGTCTTGAATATTCATTTTATTTATTATATGACGTCTATGTATTAACAGATTGTTTACATTATTTATAATAATGTGATTAATATCAATCTAGCAATAATATTTTAATGAAATACTGTAGTATTTACGATTTTCCTGAATTAAACAGTCAAGATGACAAGATTCTTGTCAAGAAACTGAAAGGAAAGCAATTGCAGGTTTTCATACAAGTTCAAAGACAAGGTTCATACAAACCATCAAAAATAATTTTTACTATTAATTTTAGATTAATCAAAAACCTTTGAAAATCTAACTTTTGGCTGTTTTTTTGACAATCAATCTAAAAATATATGATACACTGCAAAATGAAGTGGCTCATAGTAAGCCACAAGTGGCTCATTGTGAGCCACTTCAATTTGAAAATATTAACA
>JAUZND010001110.1:0-13697 GCA_034780555.1 Coelogynopora nodosa | reverse complement strand
GATTTCCACAACTCGTGATAAGTACAGGACCCTATCTTCCTCCTTCAAAAAAGCGAAGTAAAAACAGACGTATGCATCTAATAACCGCAATGTATCAATTGAAACGTCATAGATTGATAACCATTGATGAGGAATATAACTTTCGGGAACACAATAAGAAATGAGTAGGTACTGTAATTTATATGTATTATTAATAAAATATGAATACAATATGAAAAGGAAATAAATAAAAAATACTCTAGAGGGCTGGGAGGCAACAATTATTTGAATTTTTATTGCAGTTTTGAGAGATTCTGAAAAACGATCTATTTGAACTCAAAAAATACGGAAAAAATCATGCCTGAATATATTATAAGAATCACTACGAGTCTCTTGTCACTTGTAGATGGGACACTAGCAATGGCATTTTATTTAATGAAGTTGATCAATTTAATTTTCACTTTCAAAACGACGTAACCTGAAGAGTATGTACTTAGTTTAATATTTTTGTCCAGATGCACAGAGTAAAAGTAGTACTCTGTGGTATAGCTGTTTATATTTTATATTTAACTATCTAACTTATTGTGTGATAAGTATTTAGCATTAAGCATTTGGTTTATTTGTGTATCTTTTAATCAATAGCAACTCCTCTTGACTTGCATATAACTTAGAATAGTGTCTAATGAGGATAATGCTCTCACTCTACTCATGTAGTTGTTTTATTCCTTATATGAAGCGCAAACTTTTAAGGAATTTATTAGAGAATGGCAAATTCTACTTCAGATAGTTGGCAAGTGAAACGTACAAAGAACCTTTGAAACTTTTAATAACTGTTTTGAAGTTGTAAATATTTGAATTTTAAGAAAAATATGATTTTGTTAGTGTAAAATATGGAGTATAGATAAAAAGGGCTAAAAATTATTCTGGACAACATTTTTAAAAAATCGCAGAGTCTACCTAGCTTGTCTGGAATGAATGGACAACTTCACACTACTCAAAAATCAGATCTAATTTCCATTTTAGAAAAGAATGAACCTTGTTACTGATGACAATGACTCAACCGTGTATGTATTTGATGGTGCAGCTATTTTTTAAATGATCAAGCCAAAACATAGCAAAATTTTCAAAGAATATTCTGATAGCATATTCATGATATGTAAGAGTGTAAGACTGCGAGTGCAAGACGAGGATTTTATTCCAAGAAATTGGACAACCTTACTTAGATTTAATGAGAACAAGACAGAACTGTTCTAATACCTTGCAGATAAAATTTCAAAACAATTAAAAAATGATAGAAAAGTGTATGTGACATTTGGTAATAATGTGAGATGTTCCCTGGATAGTACTGATCTATCGACACTATCCCTATGTAGTCACGAGAAGGCGGATACAAGAATCTGTGCATTGTATTTAGCACAGGATCAAACAGGAAAGTAATCCCTATTCATGACACTGTATGCACAATAAATTGAGGGAAAGCTGAGTCTCTCTCTACTGTTTTTTCATGCTTTTATTGGATGTGACAACACATAATCTTTTGTTTCATAGAGCAAAAAAGTCAGCATGGGAAGCTTAAAGTGTGCATATAGAGATTACAGAAACATTCATGAGATGGTCAAAGCAACAAAGTGAAATACTAGAAGAGGATGTTGGAGAAATAAAATGATTTGTGGTAATAATATACGACCGAACAAGTGAATGTTCAGGAGTTAATGAGGCTCAGAAAGATATGTTTTCCCCTTGTTGTAACAAAGGCAATACCTACTGACAAGCTTCCACCTACAGCAGATGCTTTTGTGCAGCACGTCAAGAGATCTGCATATCAAGCGGGATATGTGTGGGGCCAGTGTATCACAACATAGTCAGAATAACCTGACTCATGTGTGTCAGCAAAAACGTGCTACTGCAGGATATAACCCAAAATAGGTGACAGTACCCGTGGCATCAGATGCAGGCATAGAATTCATTAAGTGTGGGTACATGAAATGATGCAAGAAACAATCCAAATGCAAAAAAAGGCAGGATTAAGCATGTATATATATTCTCTATAGTCTCTTGTGATTGACTGATTTTAAATTTTGCCATGTTAATTTATTAAACATTGTTGCTTTAGTCAAGTACTCATGATAGTCATTTTAATCACAGAATGCTTATCTGTTATAATTTGAAAATAAATGGCTTTGTATAAATGAACACGTGTTTTAATTGTTAATTACAATTTATTATAACATCATACTTTAAAATATTTCCATTTCTCAGATGTATGTCTTTAGTTTAGCACTAATAATCAATAAAAATACTTTTATTAAAAGTTTATTTGCCCTTATTTACGTTTTCATCAAATAAAAACCAATTAGATTTACGAAACACAAAATTTATGAATCTTAAAATAACAGTTTTGATTTGTCAAATAATCACAAAGTATTTATCACTTAGTAAATATGAAAGTTGTATTATGTAACGCTATATTAGTCATTCCTCATGTATTGTATAGTATTTTTTGGATTCATGAAACACAACCCAGTTAGTTGCTACACATACCAGATTGAATCAAAGATTGTTGATCGTTCGATACAAGAAATTCGTTTGTAGTTGGGAAATTGACCACCGATGAAAGGGCTGGAATCCCTTTATCCATGGATGTTTTCAACAGATCCACTAAGTAAGTCACCTCATTTCTAAAGAAACAAACATTGTATAGTTACTATTATTTGCTCAAATGGATGCTCTTAATTCATACTTTATAAACGTATTTTCATAATATTTAAATTGTAACATATATTTTTAGATATTAAAGTCATTAACTGTAAGTTTTGTCAACATACACTGTCTGTTACATTGTGTTAATGACTTTTATATTGTTGATGTACTTTATTCAATACTCGTCTTATGTCATTGAAAGATTTGAAAACATACAGTTGTCTGTTGTATTATGACATAAGGAGCGTATCAAACAAAGTACACCACGACTGTACAGATGTTTAATTGGCAATTCCTGGAGCAATTATTTTTCCAATTAGAAGTGGAGTGGAGGGAAGTACGTTTTGCACAACATTTATTACTAAACATATTAAACAAAATAACAAGTCAAATGAATAATAGACTGTGGTAGATATTCCTGTGGTACTATTTCGTATTACATCACGCGCAAAACTAAAATAAACAAAAATTGTCATATAACAGTTACAAATTACGACAGAGGTAACTATGCATATTAGCTATAGTGTTACAGATTTACTTTTATAACATTGTTTAATATTAATATAATTTCAAGTGTGGATGAGGCTTTTAAAGTCGAAATATAGGAATATTAAACATGAAATTATGACAAATATGTAGTAGCTAGACTATATTGTCATAACAAAAAATAAGTTTGTTGAATTAAAAGAATAACATATATTGTTAATATAATGCAAAAAACATGGTATATACCAATGCTACAGTGTAATTTATATATGTATCTATGTAAACATATTTTTAGACATATTAAACATTAATTATCTATATATTTACGGAAACCATTAACGGATAATTACTAACTCTGCAAGCGTGGTGATATTATGTTTACAAATATTGCCCTTTAGTACGTCTGCCTCATCCCCTCATAATTCAGGTTTAGTGCTACTCTGTTAAAAATAAGGGATTGTAAAAGGGTTTTTCACATTTCAAAAACAACTTTAAAAATAATTTTTAATTAAGGTTTATATGCCAATACATTTTCGTGAAATGTGGTCGTTCACATGGAACCTGTTGATAATTCATTGTTATTTTGTTCTGTTTTGATTTAAACTAATGTCAATTTTGTCAATTGAGTCCAAACAATATATTTTTTTACCCGATGAAAGTGAAATCCCTAACAATATTATTTCGTAAAGATTACAACATAACACTTTCTGTTCATTTGTGACTATAATCCATAATTTTATCAGGCTTTTCTGAATCTGTCAAAAACCAAGATGTGTAAACGTATTACAAGTGGCCCCTAGAACGAATTTTCAAATCTAGTAAGTAATAATATTTTTTAAGAAAAGCAATTCTGATTCTACAAGGGGAGTCAGTAACTTACGGAACGCCTCTAAATTAAATATTGCTCATAAAGTGGATAAATCGTCAAGGAATCAATGTTACATTATAGGCAGATATAATATTTTTTTTGTATATAATTTTGCAGTTGCTGTATAAATATAATACCTTGTCGAAAATGTACAGTTTCTTCCACGATTTACTAAATAATACTTTTGCTAGATAAATTAATTAATATGTATAAATATACTATATGCATTAATATAAATATATCATGAAAAACTAGTAACATTTGGTTGTAGAGGTAATATAAATAGATGTATAAAAGTAGAGAAGCAATTTAGAGAAGAAGGGTATCTCTCCCCTTTACAAATGTGCCTAATTTGCAGATATATATATATATGTCAAATAATTAGGAAATATTTTTCTATCGATAATACGCGTTGAATGTAATGACTATCGTGGTATGCTGCTTGTCGTAAACATTTAAATTTATAATATATATTTTAACAGTAATTCCGCCTGATTTCTAAATTGATTATATAAATTACTTACGTATAATATGTGTGACGTCATCATTTGTTACTAAATATCAGCAAATTAGTGCAAAATAAGTAGGCCTACTAGTAATCTTACACGTTACTTTATCTAGGTTTGAACCAGCATGCTGGGTCAAATTGGTTATGCTGCTTAAACAGATATGACTTATTAAAACATTATTGTTAAAATTGATATGTTTCTAAACTAGACCCTAAAGATATAGAAATACATTATTACTGAAAAATCGTCTATATGATGCCGAAACTGTTGACTTATCACAACTTACAATGTCTACATTCCAGATATGGTTAAAATTTATATTTAATGAAGTTTGCAGCATATATTTCTGTATATTATAAGCATAAAACTATTAAATTAGTATTTGTTAGATTAATTTAAAGCTAGTATGTATAGTCAATTTTCTGTGGTAAAAATGCAAGGAAGTTTATCAGTTATATTTTTTATGTACATTATAATCGAATTAATGTATAATTAATTAATTATTTAATAGATTCCTATTAATTAATCGAATAATAATATTAACTTTATAATTATATGTTGTTACTATGTAGTATATGTATGTATTTACAAGCCATATTAAACCATATAATTTAGTAACTGTTACATGTGTATTTATTCACATTATCAATCACGCCTTTTGAAAACATATATTTTATACTTTGTGGAGTATTCCAGGAGGTTTATGCAATAATTCTATTGTGGTACATCATTTTATATAATATTGAAATTTAATTAATTTATTGTGCTTAATTTATTACATTTAATCAATATTATATTCTGTATATATATTCTGTATATATATTCTGTAATATGTTAAATTTATTTTATTAACGCATTGATTGATAGAAATACATTAAAAATATGAGTTAATAGTATATATATATATATATATATATATATATATTGATTATTTAATTGGTAATGTTGTTTATGATGCATACATATTGTAAATTAAATGAAAAACTCAATTTTTAACATAGTACAAACTCATAAACATAAATTTAGTAAAACTATTTCATCATGGTCTATACAATCATTACCATGTGATACAACCTACATGATCAAATCCAAACTCCCACCTGTTAACATAACTTTCGGCCAACACAGCAATCTGATCAGCTCCAACAACACCTAAACTGTGCAACTGCCAGATAATATTGTCAATCTCATTGTGCGGTACTTCGTGAAGAGAAGCGATGGTGGTAAACAAAGATATATTTGATGTTTTCTGTTGACTCTTCAAAATTCCGACTTTTTCCACTCGTTTGAGAATATTGACAGTTTCTAAATTAAGAAAAGTTTATTCAAAAGTTGTACATAATGTAGATCACAAAAACTTCATTGTAATTTCAAACAATCTTTAAATATGGTAAATAAAAGTCAATCAAATTTATTGAATAAAGCATACTTCCAATGAGATATTAACCGTGAAAGAGTAATATACATAAAATTAAGTAAATTAAATATAAAACAATATAACTTTATGAAACAAATACACCTAATTGATTTGACTACAAGACTTCACCAACGATTACAATCGTTACTCGATAATTATCGAGCCGTTCTTTATGCAATCAATTTTATCAAATAATGTTTAACATAGACAATTTACTATGTATAACCTTTCTGAACCCATCTGTATTATCACATATAAATATTTAAACTTATTTGATTGACTATCGAATGAACCCAATGGTCTATAAAAAATAAAGAATAGTTAAACAATCAATAATTTAATTCAATAAGAATACTATTGTTCTATACTTTTTAATCATGTTATGCTAGTTAGGTTTCGATGAAAGACCTTTTCGAGCAATAAATTTTAAAATAATATGATTTAAACATAACCAATCAAACCTCAGTGTATATCAGTAAAGAGAAGGGAGGGAGGTTGATTTTTATTTTTTATACAAACATGCTCCTCTTTTCTGGTTTTTTAGGCTCTTTTTTATTTGATATTTGTATAAATTGAAGGCCATTTTGTTAATGTTCAAATCTCCAGTTTCAAAGATTTTCCAATAGAATTTCCCACCCAGAAATTGACTGCTTTTAGATGTGGTTGAAACATGAAATCTGGCAGTTTTTGCGTTATAATTTTCTTTCACATAACATTTAAGATGTGAAACCTTTCACCTCCCGCTGTTTTTCTTTGGGGCATTTTGAAGGATGAAGTTTATGGTCCAGGCCCCTCAACAATCCGACAACTAATAAAAGCGTTTTTCGAAGAAGAAATATGCAATATCGACATAGAACTTTGTCAGAAGGTACCAAAGCTTCAGATGTATGTCGATGTTGATGGGGAGCAGTTTGAACATCATTAGGTATGATTCTTCTGTATTAATAAACTTAATTTTTTTACTTTGTTTATTCTGTTCTAATTCATTATACCTATAATAATTTAATTATTCTATAAAAATTTTATTATTAAAAATCAGGCGTTACTTAAAATTCACCCTGTATATATATATAAATATATATATAGCATTTAAGTCATATAAACCAGCAAGGAAGTGTTTAGATGTTCAAGAAAAACAAAAACATGTTTTCTCAAAATCAAAACATATAGCTATCTGCCTAGAATACAGAATTTGTTATGATTGCTTAAAAACCTTTTTATTTCACACAACAGTCATAACAGACTCGTAAAAATAACATCTTATTAATAAAATTGAAGTAAAGTCTACAATTCTGCCAAATATCAATATTCCACCATTATTAAAAATAATGTGTGAAGTAATAAATCATATTTTATGAAAACGAAAATAAAGATATCAAGGTCTTCAAAATTATTAAAGAAAATCCAGAAAATGTCCCACACAGATGATATTATCTGCTAAGCCAAATTTTTCAGAAATCGGTGCAATCTTACAAGGTGTTTAAATAACCCGTTCCCTCAATACCCTCCATTAATTGCAAAAAGCGATACCAGTGGCTGGTTTACAACATTTGATAACAAATTATAATTAGAATGAATATAATCGACTAATTTAAGTACAGTTACAAGAATTAATAAAAATTAACAAAATGCAAAAAATAAGGAAAAGCAAAACGTAATGCGCAATCAATAGGTCTAATAGTACAGTTAACAATAAAATAAAAGATGATTATTGCAAAACATATCAATTAAACACCAAACTGTTCACGTGACTAATTATAATGATAACTAATAGATTACAAATAGTAGATCACATTTGCCATAAATCACAATGAATATCTGATCAGTTAGTTGTAATTTACAGAAAACAATGCCTTTAGTTTACATAGCAACGATATCAATTAATTAATTATACATTAAATTGAATGCAATTTGTATCATAATGAAAAAATGTCGTTTCTCTACTCGAGAATACTAAATAAGCGAATTTTCTAAAGAGTTTTCCAAAAAACAATTTAAACTACAAAGAACTAATCAATAATTGCTATCAGATATTAATATATTATATTAATTATATAATATTAATTATCAATATATAATAATAATAATTATTATTATATTGTATATTTTATATTATTATCGTTAAAAGAACACTGTTAGAGATTTCAGAAATATATATAAATATATGCACGCAACACAATATAATATATACAAAACAGGCTAGTCAAAATGTATCAAAACGTACCATCAACATCTGCGTTTTGCAGAAAATAGTTCATAATATGTAATATTCGATTTGAGTAGGGCTGTTGCGTAGCGTCACTGAAAATACGAAATTGCATGAAAACATTTTGGAATAGAAATATATAATCACATTAAAAAGAACTCTTCATAATTTAAATAAGAGTTCTCCATACGTATAAATTTTTCATTTAATGTAATTCTCTCATATTTAATGCAAATCTCACTAAATTAATACAACTCTCTCGTATTTAATGTTAACACATGAAGATAAACATTAAATAAAAGAGATATGAATTAACAGAAAATTACAATAAGAGATAAATACATATTAATATATTAATAGTATTAATACTATTTTACACAAATTAATCTACTTCCTGTTAGTTAACATGTTATACTTACTGTTTGTCGAGCAGAGATTTTGAAATCTCCAGTTTATTATCTTTACCAAATATCAAGTGATTATGGGCTGCAATTATCAGAATTTTGAAGTAGCCGGCATGAAGTGACGAACTCAGAATATTGGCCTCTTTTTCAGAGTTTCCGCTTCTAATGGCATCGTCAAGATCTTTTATTGCAGAGTTTTTGTTAAATCCAATTAACTAAAACAATTGTGTAGTCAAATTAAATATAATGATGGCAAATCAAAGAAATTTTTTTTCAATATTATTTAAATATATAGACAAAATATATTTTAATTAATAAAAATAGGACCTTGAACATATTAAAAAATATATAAGTAGCAAATTAATGTAGATCATTGGTCAAATTGTTCTGATTGTTCACTAACCAGTATCTACAAATGTTAACTTTCTGAAATGTCCTATGTATATGTATGCCTAATTCTCAATACACTTTCGCTTCCATACCTATATATTCATAGATTGTGTATGAAAACTTGATGACGTAATACTTATGCATTCCTCAAAATAAAATAAAAAGTATTTAAAAAAGTATGTTATCTTAGGTAAAACTTTAATTGATCACTTACATCGTTGTATACTGTCTGCCAAATAAATGTGTTGGCTCTTAATGATTGCTATTTGATGTTATTAAATGATCTCATAAATTGCTAAAACTTATGCATTTTAACTAAAGTCATCTTTTCCGCAAATCGATTGTCTGATTAAAAAAAATGATATATATAGAATCACATTGAACAACGGCAACGTTAAAAACATAAATTACAGAGAATATTTATCTCCATAGCCTGGTGCTGCTAGGGTTAACATTTCTTTAGCCACCGCATGCTTTCTACATGTCAGTACAAATTGTTTCATCAAATTAAACATCTTCTTCTTCTTGGTACTCGAACGCACGGGCCTAGTGAAGCCCATCCTCGTGGCCAATCATCTCGAGAAGCTTTTTGTCGCACTTGAACATATCCGCTGGTGTCTGGAAAAGACTCCAGGTGTTAACTGTCTCTGCTTATGGTTCACGCGCTGCGATTGAGAAGGAGGTGTCCAGCGGATTCGGGGGCTCCGGCTCCGGCAATGGGGGCAGTTACTGCTGGCGACGAGGCCAAAGTCTGTCCATGCATGAACGTACCCATGCGCAGTTGCTCAATATGCAGCTGTGTTTACGGCTCATGTTCTTGTGAGCAAGGGATGCTGGTTTTCCCATAGTGACTGACCTCTTTGTTCCAGTAAAGGGTTGATTCGTCGGTCGTAGGTTTGTCAATGTCAGTGAACGAGCCTTTCCTAGTTTCTCTTTCAATACGTTTTTTGATCTGACGAGATCTATTTCGCATGATTGTTGGTCTTTGGAGGTGTCTGCCTTGAGTTAAAATAAATTAAATATCTCGAGAAGTCGAGCGCCGTACCAACCCCAAACTGTGTACGTAAATTGCTTACAAGTATAACGACCGTGTGACACATATCGTACTATGGATATTTTTCGTTTCTAACGACATACGAAATGCAACTATTTTGATGTGAAGCGAACCTTTATTGACAAGCTTATACACTCGACAATCATTAATGCGTTGCTTCATTTAATTAAATAATATATACTACTCATTAAATTAAATATTAATTATTCTAAAAATATATTTTTAGAAAAATATTTTTGTTTCACAATGTAACGTTTATTATTATAATAATAGATATCTAAGTTATTAAAAAATCACAGCTTTACAGGCACATATAGATTATACTATAGACAAATAAATATTATGTATATATTATTGTATAGGTAACTTACATTAGACAAAAATTCATAACTTTCCTAAAAAAAAACAAAAACAAAAAAAAACATTTTAATAGTGTAAGAAATTAAATATTAAAACTTACAGAAAATACAAATAACTAATTACATAGTGTGAACAAAATAAGATATAACCCAAATATATATTATATTATAATGAATAAAAAATATTTGAATAACTTTATATTTTGAAAAAGTTAAAGTAGATGAACAATATGTATTTGAATTATCATTATCACTCGTGCGTTAAACAGTACCTTGTGTCCACACAGTAAGTGTGCAGGAATTCGAACAATAGCCTTTTTACATATAGGACAATTATTCTTCATGATTTAAACTTCAATAGACATAAGTTATGTTTATTAATCATCTAGTTGGTTCTATTTAGTGTATATTTGTTGGATCATCTTATCTGATTATGAGTTATCTATTCTAAATGTTCTCATACAGAGTGTGTTTCATTCTATATTGTCTTAATATAATCCAATTGGTCAAATAAGTGAACGTTCACCAAATTATCATGAAATGTATTCATTATGTGTGTTTTCTAATAATTTCAATAGTCTATTACATGGTTAATTTACAATATCTGTTATATTTTTCTACATGTTAGGTATGATTGATCTTATATTTTGATGTTTAGAATGTCCTTTCGTGATACTATTTGGTTATACAAAACGTACAATTTTAATGATATTTTTAAAATGTTATATTTTAATATGTCGTTTTGCATAAATAATTTATTCTCATAAATAGTTTTTTTAAATTTTAGATAGTCTATTACATTGTCTGTTTAGTTCTATATTGTCTTAATTAATTCCAGTTGGTCATATAAGTGAATTTTCAACGAAATGTAATCTATTTATATGAGTTTTCTAATAATTTCGATGGTCTACAACATGGTTTATTTACAATTTTTCAATTTTAGATAAATTAAATAAACTAATTTTGAAACATAAATGTAAAAATATATATGAAAACATTAATACAACATTTTCAATAATCTGAATATTACTAATAAAGTAGAAGCTACTTAACTGTAGCAGCGTTCTATGCAACTGAAATGAGTATCTATTATTCAAGTAGTAAGTGACTCATACGTCTAATTTAGTAGTGTTTACTACTAAATTAATACATTCTGAAAATGTACAACTAAATTATTAGCTTCTGAAAATGTACTACTAAAATAATGCATTCTAAAATGTATTACTAAATTATTGTCTTCTGAAAATGTACTACTAAGTTATTAGCTTCTGAAATTGCTGTCTAGTGTAATTATAAAAAAAGGAATACCTTTTCAATGCCAATATTGTCCAGTTTAATTTTCATATCTTCCGGAAAATTGAAGCGTTTGTGTCTCATAGAAAATGATGAAACCTAATCACGGAAAAAAATATTTTTCATTATTAATTAATATAAATAATAAACGCACAACTCAATAAATAAGGTTACAGATAAGTGAAACTTATTTTTGAAAATAAAATCAATTATCAAAATCATTCAATAAATAATTGAGTAACTTTTTATAGAATATAGTACTATTTAATTGACTAAAAAGCTATTGTTAAGATAAGATTTATCCATGCATGACCATAACAGCTCTTGCATTGTCTGCTTTTTAGATTACAGTATATGAGAAAAACATCAAAACTAATGAAATACAGGATGTTTGGAAGACTATCATTATCAGGCCTATATTTAAAAAAAGGTTATAAGTTTCCCTTATTGCATTCCTTGTAAAATCATGGAATCTATTATCTGTTCTGATCAATCAAAATTTCTTCATAATGATAATGAATTTATCTCTAAATGATCGAACTGCATTCAATGATTATCAACTATGAATGATTGGGCCACTGCTTTTAATAATCGATTCAGAACATTCGATACATTGACTATTCCGCATTTCATACGTACATAGAATCTAATAAAGGTACCATCGTTGGTACTATGTTGGTCATAATGAACAATCGATCGAACATAGTCAAATATAAAAGGTTTATAGCTTACCTTCTCATCAAAAATCGACAAATAATCCATCACTGTGTCCTTGTCTTCAGTCAAAATCGCTGCTCTCAGACCATTGGTAAGATACATCAATGGTCTATTACCAGCAATTGACAACAAAAATTCAATTATAGTTTTTAATTGAACACTGTTATCAAAAAAAATCTTTTTGATTAAAAGTACATTTTCGGATTTTACGAATAAACCGGAATAAAATTCACAATTTTTCATGAAATGTGAGTTTGCTTCCGCGATTTTACCCTTGGATACTAATTGTCGCAATTCAGCCTCTATTAGAACGTTGTCATACTTGTCATACTGAAAATAAGCATTAAATAAATAATAATTAAATTAAACAAGACTGAAATTTTTGTTGCATCTAAGTTAGTTGTGTTTTGCAAAAGTATTTTACGAATACTCTAGACAGTCATGTGCTATATTCAGCTTTAGTCTAATGTTATTATATGAGCAATAACAATTACTATACTATACAAGTAGTATAAAAAGAGTCGATTTTGAATCACTTAAAAATAGATTTATGACTCATGTCTAAAAATAGATCATGACTCATATCCCCCACCCCCGCCAGTTTCGCTTTTTTTAAATTTTCTGAAAACCAATCATATTGCGTTTAATTTCTCTCACATTTGTATATAAGGTGTTTGTGTTGGAGTTAGTTTTAACTTTTGCGTCTAACTTTGTATTGAATTTTGCTGCTACTGCTGCTGCTATAGGTTACAGCACCTATCGGACTTTACATTTTATTTTTAAAACTTTACTGACGAGTCAGCAAGATGTCTAAAGAAGTTATCAACGCTGCAGACGTTAGCCGCACCTTTACAACACGTTACAATTGGAAACTCGAACCAACGTTCTACTGGCAAAAAAGGCGCAAACGCTGGCAAGATGCTTAACGCGATACGGACTTGGTCAAAGAAGCAAGTCTATATTAGATCCAACATTTTCAAGAAGAAATTCAGCACATATACTCCAGAACATAGCGTCCTAGAGATTGACAAGGATGACGACTGCGCGCTTTTCCAGGCAATTCAATTTTTTTAATCCAGGATCGAACAAGGTATGCGTGAACTCTCCGACATGAGCAATGGTTACAAAGTGAGACCCGACTACTCGGAAGAACGACAGACTGCGTGGTTAAAATTGGCTATGGACTTTGAAGCTTTTGACTGGCGCGGTAATAAGATACCGACTCCATTTCAGTTCGAGCCGGGGTTGTACCAACTCGTGATTCGAGCAACGAACCTGTTCTGCGGTGACCACGGCAATAAGGACTACAAATATA
>JAUZND010001109.1:0-34928 GCA_034780555.1 Coelogynopora nodosa | reverse complement strand
AAAGTTAAGGATACCACCCTGAAAGTATTTATTTTCTCCAAATAAATCCCGGAAAGGCAACATAGTATGGGTTATATTTATTTTATTAATACATTAAATTTACAGTAAAATACAATTATGAAAGGCTATAATTAATTCAAATATACATTTGAAATTTGATTTGAAAATATTAATATATATATTGGAAAAGATAATTATAGTAAATTACATTCAACTGAGATAAATATAGTTAAGTGTTATTTACTTTAATCAATTTTTTCAATATATTAATATTTTCAAATCAAATTTTAAATGCATATTTGAAATAATTGCTTTTCATAATTATGTTTTATTGTAAATGTTATGTCTTGATAAAAGGAAATATATACCTAAAACGTCGACCAATTTAAAACATGTTTTCTCTTTTTAATTATATATAACTAGTTTATCATTTAAATAGATATTCCCTATAGTCAAATTAGTCAAATAGTAATAATCGGTGAAAACTATTTTTAATCTTTAAACTTCTGATAATTAATTATTTAAAAAATGTTATATTTTTTATAAAAATAGTTTAATATGAAAAGTCTATTTATTTATAAGTAGATAATAAAATTATTTTATTTTATTCTATGTATTTTTATTTTTATTTTACATACTAATTTAAATAACAAATATTTGGTTATATATTCTTTTTTATAGCTGTATAATTGTAGATATCTTTTTTAGCCCATTAAGTAATCATAAAAAAATTAAAATTAATTAGAAAATCAAAATAGTTTTTATTACTCAGATATATTAATTAATTATTTGATTAATAATTATTAATATAACAAACTCAATTAAAACCGCAATAATTTGCAAGATAGGTAAACAACAATAATATATAATAATTCGGATATACTATTATACCTGTCTCCGCTCGAGCAAATTGAGAAATTTATCGATAAGCCCCAAAGCAATGTTTCAATATAGGATCCAATAATATCCAACACTAGCTTATATGGAGAAAAAAAATTATTGTCGTGTATATTTCATGTTTTATGTCATTTGTGACTTTTATATCATATATATGTAATAATAATAGAGTATTGAGAAAATACTTGAATTTTGAATTCACATTTTTATTAATAGGCGCATTTTCAAAAGATTCAATATGTAATAACATTTTACTAAAATACATAAATCGGTCTGATATTTTAACAACATTTTGATACAGTTCTTTTGCATGGTAATATTCATTTCTTAGAAGAGCTGGTCTTATTAATGGGTTACTACGGAAATAATTAGTACATTAGTTAAAACAAACATCATAATATAGTACTACTCGTATTCACTATGTGAAAAATAATGGTTAAACATATTATAATGAAAATTATGTATACATATAAGGAGGTAAACAAGACACTAACCTAATGTCTAATACGTAATAAACTTGACTTGTAACATACAGTAAATGAATTATTGAAAAACCTTGTACAGTAGCGCCAAATATTTCGTTGCACTTCAAAACTGATAAAGAAAGACATATTGAGGGTGAATGAGTAGGTACAGATGATCACGACAAAATATCACAACAATTTAAATAATTAATACAATTACAATTGTGAAAATCGTATGTGAGGAAAAGAATATATAGGTGTAATCTCAAATGTAGACCATTTTTAAACATGTATAAACATAATGTCCCGTTTTAAACACCGATTTCGGAGAGTAAATTATAAAAATACATCAGCGCGAATCAATGGTAACAGATTGAAATATATTTAGTCCAAATAAAAATATATAAATAAAAATATCTAAATATCACTTTATAAAATGTAGTATGTTTTCCCATAAGCAGGTATAGTATGGCTCTTATACCTAATATTGCCAGTTGAAATGGGTCACGCTAAACAATTTTAAACAGGCGAATTTACAGGATTTAATTTTTAAATATTTAATTATTTGTTTTAGTTAATATTTTATAGTAACTTTATCTACAATATTTAATTTGAATATCTTCTCAGTCTTTGTTTGTTGAACACATAAACAATAATTTAAAAATAAATATTCTATATTTTGCAATATATAAATCATACATGATGTACTCCTTAATTAATTATTTTTAAATTTAATTATTTTTTAGTAAAAATTGAATCAGAAATTTCTTTTAAATAACAATAAATTCATTTGAACTTGCTTTCGTTTGGTGTCTTTTTTAAAAACTAAATTAAAGTGTTCAATCATAAAATAATGAGTTGATATAATGTTTCGAAAATTTTTGGCTTCCAAACTGATAAAACCTATCAGTTTAAATAATTCTCTAGTGTCAATCTTTGAATAAATAAATTATATTACAGTGTTAATATAATATTAGAATTATGCTTCCGACTACAAATATAAAGAAGAACCTCATAATATTCTGAATGGATAACTTAGACAATAAATTCGAATTATTGTTTTTAATTAGCATATTTTACTCAATATTTTATCAAAATATATAATTTCCGTATTACAATTCTTACAGAGACAGTTTGATTCGCTTTTTTATTAACGTGATAAATTACAAAAATGGTTTTCTTAAACGTAAAAATAAATAGAATAATATACAGTATAATGCTACGTATAAAGCTATTAACAATTTTATATATATCTATAAAAAGGAAAATCTCTAATTAAAATAGTAATTAGTCAACCAGTAACATAGCAACCACAACTGCAGTGCACTGCAAGAACTCATAACCAAACCAAGCCTCAGTGATCCTGCATATTCGTTGACAAGTTCTTTGAGAGTTCATGCCAGGCTTCAAAGGTCTCATTGGGGTGGCGAAAAATATTGTACCAAAACTGGAGTCGCTCTCCCTTGGCCATGGCGCCAATCTGCAGTCCACCAATAAAGTCGTTGGCAGTGGCACGATCGTAATCCCACACTGTGACCTCCAGCGTCTTCTGTTGGATTGTTGCCGGGTCCACTTCGTACATGAATTCCTATATAGCGGGAAGAGATCCGAGCAACATTATGTATGTGAGAATATATGGTAAATCTTTACTGCTATGATATATCCTTCTAGGACACACTATATCGTAAATTAGCTGTCATTATTAGATCATTATTTATAAATTATTAAAAACAGAAAAAAATTAAACAGATTATGGTTCCCTAAGCATTATATCAAATAAATATAGAAGAACAAATAATGAACACCTGAACACATAATCAATACATTTTCATATTCAAAATTGACAATATATATATATATACAACATTTAAAATTAAATTGATTACCTAAAACCAATATATAATCATGAATGACAATTGAAAGTCAGATAGGAAAGACCCTTAAAAATATGCACGTTGGAATTCGTAGATCGACTGCTATATTGTTTAGATTAGAATTAGTAACATTCTAAACTGAGACGTACCCGTCTAAATAAGTGACAATATATATATATATGTATTTATGTATGTATTTATGTATTGAAAAGTAAAACAAATTATTATTTTATATCCGGAAAATAGATTTACATATATTAAATATGTATTTTTTCGAAATGTACTTTTAGGTATATAAACAAACGAAAAATATGTGTCAACTACGTTCATACGGGTGGCAATCAATAACTTCAGTTTTTTACACAAAATATATTTATATAGACTTTATTTGTATCAGTTCAAAAAAGCAGTAGTATAAAAATAGTATGCTTTAAACCAGTTTTCAAATAGGTATTGTAATAACTCAAGGGCCGGTGACGTTATCGAAGGGACCGTGAAGTTAGTAAACGGTTAATTTTGTACTATTTTTAATTTTCGCCAAATAGCTCTTGTTATTGTCAAAAGGATGTTTAACAATTAAAACAATTTGTTTGAAACGATATAGGTAAATAACGTTGTTTGAGAACTTTTATATATATATTATTATATATTTATTACATTTTGAAAATATAAATGTGGTGTATAATTTTATTGATGACAATTACCATAATAATTTTTTCTCATTAAATATAAATTGTTTTAAAATAAAAATGTTAGCTAAAATTTTGTGTTCTATAATAAATTTTAAAATCTCAACATGTTTCATATACTTTGGATACCGCGGATAAAATTACAATCATAATTATTTTTCGATTTAAAAACTATCAAAACTAATAATAGCAGTACAATATATAGTTATATTGTATAAAGTGCATATATATATATATATATATATATATATATATACAGGGTGAATTTTAAGTAACGCCCGATTTTAAACTAAAAATAGATCAATAACATTTAAACTAAAAATAGATCAATGACATTTAAACTAAAAATCGATCGATGACATTTTAAACTAAAAATAGAGCAATGACATTTTATACTAAAATTAGAGCAATGACATTTTATACTAAAAAATATTAATTATTCTATAAATCTTTTATTATTAAAAATCGGGCGTTACTTAAAATTCACCCTGTATATGCAGAATTGCATATAGCTAGGTTTACATAACCCTATTTATATTTTTTAATAATTACATAGGTACTAAAGGAATGCGTATATGAATCAAAATTACATTTTTGAAAATTCATGAAGATTTTAAATTAATATTTTTTGTTTATAAGTTATAGTTCCAGACTTTTATGTGGAACGAAAATAGAACAAACATGATTTCAAAATTAGTTAAATATCCATTTTAAAAACATTTTCACCTGAATAAACGATCTCAGCTCACAAACTCACCTCGTTAAATTCTGGATTCAGTGTTGCTTTCTTCACTTGTGTTTTTTTCTTTGAGTTCTTTCCTTTGTCTGGCTTCAAATATCTTTAACAAAAGAATAGTATTTCAAACAAATGAATTTAGTAAATATTATAGAAAATATATTATAAAGTGTTAAACATAGAAGCGAATCATATATTACTTCAATGTGTAACTCTCATATATACATATAAGGTAAGATAAATTAGTCAACCTAATAAGTTTTCAGGGATTGTTGTCTTGTGGCAAACCGTATATAAAAGTATATTCCCTCCACTAGGATAGAATAGGTGACCACATTTGTTAGTAATATATTTCGGCATACAATTATAACATAAGTCGTTACAAAAAACATGTTTTAAAAAAGATTAAAAAGATTCGTTATTTTTATTATTAATTTACTTCCAAGTTATTTTAAGCAAACTTAAACATTATACAAAAAATTCAAGTTAGTTCAATTTCGCCTTTTCTTAAGACACATTTCTCGTGTTTATAATTGTCATTATTCACTAACAATGCATGTTTCTATCAACATTGTTTTCAATTATTTACAAGTAAGAATTTAAAACTTGCATCTGTAACTTACAATTTGACATAGGGATCCGAGTACCCATTGCTATCCATGGGAGCAAGTCCAACGCAACGCACAACTACAACATGGAGTAACTTTTTCACATCCATGTATCGAATGCTGATCAAAATTTTTCCCCGGGATGAATCAAAGACATCATCTTCTTCCTTTGGAATCTAATTTAAGAAATGTTGAAGAAATATTAATGGCTGTATTTTTTTATAATTTCTGACAGGAAATACATATTAGATGATAACTTATGCCGAAGGATAATTAAAACTTATATAATTGTTAATTATGCTAATTTAGATCCAAACAAGTTTGCTCTATTCAGCACAATCAATAAGCCTTGGAAATATTTTTTTTTTAATTATTTTTATAAACAAATTTCAATCTAGGTATTTGTTAACAAAATGCCATTATTTTTTAAATATACATTTTTTATTAAGTTGGCTATTATCTCAGTTATCTATGTATAAGTTGGTAAGCTTTATATATGTAATTTTGTCTCTTATATACTTTAATTTCTAAGTTAATCAGTAACAACATTGCTCGAAAAAAAATTTATTATAGATTTCAAAATATATTTAGTTATGATATTTTTAATAAAATTGCATAGCATAGGTATTTGTTTATATCAACATTTAATTGTATATAATATGTCGGAGATATATTACGATAATACAACATATTTGGAATATCTCCATAAAATAGATAACAAAATGTAATTGCTAAAAAAATGTAATCAGTTTTGGGACTGTAATATTGTTGGGATCGATTGTGTTCACGGTTAATTTAATTCCTAAATTAATAAAATGTTAACGAAAAAAGAGTTTATAAAAGTTTTTATTATGTTCAATTATGTTACATTGAATATTTCAGTTAAAAGTTAACCAATTAAAAACGTAAAAAAACGACATTTAGTACAAAACAATTTTAAAAAATACAGTCAATTTAGCATATACAGTATATATTAACGTTGCCTTTTTTAATTAACGGGAATTTTTTAACTGAAAAGCTTTTTTCTTTTTTAAGCTTTATGTTATTAATTTTATCACACCCATGAGCCACCAGTCATAACTCTGTTATGTATCTATTTTGTTTCGCGAATCAATTAAATCACAATTCAAAACTAATAATGGACGTGCGGCTCATATCTGAATATACCGGATGGATAACGTCCGTATTGGTCCGCACTGATGTATGAAATGTTTGTATTGAGATGCGCGAAAGTTTTTTAATTAAATATATTACCGTCCTTTTGTTTTTGACCTGTCACCTTTATAGCAGGAGTATTATATTTCCCTAATATTATTATAGGAGAACATACTCTGCTCATAGTTTATTACTGACAAACTAGCATCAGGAACCCCTAATAAGGTGCTCCAGTGATAACCGAAATATTAATAGTATTACCGAACAAACATATTTTTAATCTATATAACTTGAAAAAAAGTAAGTCAAGTTCTTTAATGAGCTTTGCTCTTACAGTTTGACGGGGAAGGAGAGGGACCATAAAGTGGAACATTCGATCCGAGGCGAGTTGATCCAATTTGTAACGGTGTTCTCCAATCCAATCGAAGCCAAACAGGTCTTCATCAAGAACAGCAATTCTAAATAAGATAATAACATGGATGTCTGAAAATAATTTTATAGATGGACATTAAAACAGACATTGATGGACATTTTCTATCCGATAATAATATATATATATATATATATATATCAGAAGATATCTTTCGTTTTGGTAATATATAATAAAAGTAAGACTTTTTCTGAGTTAATATTATCGACTTATGCAAAAAAGCCAGATATTTAGTAGTATCCTCAGGCAATGCTATATTAAATATTTTGATTAACTATTGATCATTATATTTAGACCTAGACCACTAAATCCAATTTGTAAAGAAAAAATATTTAACCGTATAATGCAAAATAGTTATCCAAGGCAGTTATTTTTTTAATATATTCTTTAAAATCGCACATAGTATATGGCATAAAATACAATTTAATAATTATTTTATTTAGATCTGTAATCTTTTTTATGTATAAATCTTTGTAATTAATTAATTTTATTTAAAATAAATTATAAATTAATATAATATAATATAATATTAATTCCTTTTTAAAATTTGTAATTTAATGTGATTAAATGTAAACTAATTAAATTAATTAGTTAAAATAAAAATAATACACTATATCCGTATTTGTATTTTTATGTTCTATGTGTTTATTCAAAATATAAAATGCATTCTTTTATCTAGAGTAAATTTTAATGAATGCTTGTTGCGTTTGTTGAGTTACAAAACATATTTCACTTGACTCTTTTTAGTATTGTTCATAGATGAATCTTGTCTCATTTAATATTTAATTAATTAAGAATTAAGGAATAAGAAAAATCCATATAAAAGAATTTGGTGACAATCTACAATCAATTGATCGCATTTAAAACAGAGTTAAAAAATATTTTATCACTAAAGGAATTTCTACTTTAGGCGGTAATAATTTATTTTAGTTTTTAAAAAAGTTATTTTTTTACAATGAAATATTTCCAATTTCAGGTTATTGTTAAAAATGTATTTTGATTTTTTTTACAACAAACCAACTTTCTAAGTTGATTGTAATTGGATGCATAATCCATTATTTGTTCAAAATGTAAAATAAATAAAATAACAATATGTTAATATAATCTTCTAAAAAAAGTTACTAATTATTAATATGGCCGTCTAAAATAAATGAAACCTATCAATACATTTTAATTCATTATTATTATTTTTTAATAAAATGTTTATCTAGATATCAAATAGTTTTACGTATGGATTTAAGAAATATCATCAAAATCATTAAAACCAAACGTTCCTCAAAATGTTCAAAACTTCTTTGTTCATAATGTATTCAAATGTGTTATACTCATTTCCTATTTGTATTATTTATATTTAATGTATTTAAAATAACTTATTTTGATAAGGGAAAATGTCACGGTAAACATTTACTTATTAAAGAATTCAAAGGAATTTATACGACATTTAAACAATTATTTTTATATTTTTTTATTTTTATTTTAAGATGACTCATTAAACATATTAATTAGGGCCACATCTTTTTTGGGGAGAAATCCATTTGTTACAATTAAAATCATAATTGAATAATATACAGAAAACACATTCAGATACAAACATTCACTTTCATTTAGAAATATTTCATAATAACTATTTTTGTAATTTCTATTTATCAGCATCAGTAGTAACACTTAAAATGTCAAATATATCTAAACTTACTTTGCATTAAATATATATATTGCAATATTGTCGATCGGTTACAGTATTTACTGATATTTTGTCAGAAAATAATAATCAGTCACTAAGAAGATTGCTGAAAAGGTTAACATTTGGCAGAATAGTTTTCAAGTAAACCTGAGCTTACAACCTTTATTAATAATTGACAGTTATATTACAACTTTAAAGAACAGCCTGGTATATTGCTATTCACTTGTAAAGTTTAGAGTGAAACAACGACTATGACAAGAATTAGGGATTTATCAAATTATTTATTTTATTAAAAACAATTTTATGCAACATTATCTTTATTTAATGATAGTAGGCTATTGTTATTTATTCTCACGAGAAAACGTTGTCAAAATTGTGTTCTAAATAGCTCATGAAAGAGGTGTACTTTTTCCATTTCATTTTAATAATTAAATTGAATAAACGTAAATAGTTAAATACTCATAGTCATTTACGGGAAACACTAAAAAGAATTCAAAATAGTTTCCATATTTTTTCAAAAATTTGGTTTTGAACGTTTTTATGTGTTAAATATCATATTTACTGTATTGTTTATATTTTTCAATGTTAACGTTGTGTAATCGACCTGCAGTGACTAATATTTAAACATTGATTAATTATCACAGAAATGGAATTCATCGGGAAAATGATTAATCAATAATATACTTTGTTATGTTTTCAGTCCACGATAAAAAACACATTGTAGTCATCGATAAGTTTCATGGAATGTCAACCAATTACTATAGATTAAAAATGAGTCCATCAACAATCACTTATATATTCTATAAAGTCACACATTTTGTATAAATTGCGTCAAAATTATTTAAATAAACATTAAGTTAATTGTAGCCTTATATTTCGTTGCAAAACCTATTAATATAGGCAAAGTAAATAACTAAATGTTTTTATTTTTTTAATGTAGCATTTGGGCTCCCTATAACTTATTTATTCCAACAATATGCTACTGTAATCACATCAAGTTGTTATATATCTATATATTTTTTTAGTTTATATTTATTGTTCAAACTAATTTTAAATATCTTTACAAAAACATTTGGCTAAACAATGCAAAAAAATTGTTTAATCTAAAACTATTGTTTAGTATACGACAAGTGTATTTTGATTGTCGTGCATCGTTGTTAATTATTGAATGATTAGTAAGCCTATTTTTCTAATAAAAAGAACGACAATAGGAACAACTGACGGTTAAATAACATAGGAATTATTGTTTTCGTGTAATTGAATGTAAATTTATATTTTACACCTACTAATATATAGAGTAGACGCGTAGCTGAAATCTCTGAAATTAAGATTAAACAGCTTGTATCACAGGTAATGTATGAAATGATTTTTTTAATAATTTACCGCAGTGTCTTCTGCCGCAGGTCTTCCAGAGAAATACCATGGTAAGTGAGCGTCTCATTCCAGGTCGGATTGAGGGTCTTGTTGATGGTCTTTGTTCTCATCTTAGACTTGTGCGCCGCGCCTGGAAGAAGGTGGCACTTGACATAAGGATCCGATGAGCCATCTGAATCCATGGCTTTGAGATTCTGAGTGAAATATGTTATAATAGTACATACAACACTTCTTTAAAAACAATATGTTTATATCCTTCAATTTACATTTCTCCGTATGACAATTCTATTTAATATTTAATTAACACAATATTATGTATGTTGCATGAAGTAATATATCAAACTAATCAAATATATATATTATTAATTATGAATTAATTCAAGTATATTATATTATGTCCATATTTGACCATGACCTATTGAAGCTATACACTCATCCACACAATCATTCAAAGATTAATTTTTTGGTAGCGAAATATGTATGATACAGAGACAAATTTGGTGTCAAAACATAAAGTTTTGATTTATATGAGATTACGTTTTGTGCGACAGTCCATATTCGATCTACATTCGGAGCGATGTCTGTGATTATGTGGCTAAAATAGAAAATAAGTCATAGCTCCAATAATGAGTCAAATATGAACCATCATAGAAAACATCTTCTTACATACGTCGAAACCTAAATTTTGACACAAAATCTGTATATTATGTACGATATTTCTATCTTAATGTAAATGGTTGAATATATACAAAAGGTTTGTCTACGAATATTTAAAAATATGAATCTGCAGTATAACAAATATGGAAATGAATGCAGCATACATTCCAGATAGTTTATTTGACAGTCAAAAACATGTTATGAACATATTAGTAATGTTTGAATTTTATAAAAAGCAAAGAAAAAAAGAATATCCTTCAAATCGCTACAGGTAGGTAGCCAAGTTCACCTTTTAATGATATATTGATTTATTTCTTATTATGGGTATATGTAGCAGGTAGGTAGCCAAGTTCACCTTCTAATGATATATTTATTTATTTATTATTGTGGGTATATTTTCTGAGTCAAATACACCAAACAGTTGATATGAACGATAGATGAGCACAGAACTTATTAAAACTACATGTATATCTATGGCTAATATTTGAATAAATATCGTGAAAGCAAAAAAAACACATTAAAAATGAGGGGTTATAATAATATGTCGCCTACTGTAGATTGTTAATATTACATTTCTAAAAAAATGTTTTTAATCAGAAAAATTTTTATAGTGTAAAATATTAGTTACACATATATATGCAAAATAAAATACATGCTTAAGCATTCCAGTTCAATTATTTCCATTGAAATCACACTGTATCATTGTATTTGTTCAAACGCAGGCAAGCTAGAGCTAGCGCAGAACTTCTAGCTTTGAAAGCAATGATTGAGGAATGCACTACAAAGAGGGAATATTTTCACATTCCACATAGATAAACTTTGCTCTAGATAATGCAAACAAGGTGTGGCGCGGTGCGTATACAAAAAGATAAATTGCATTAAAACTCCTCACTGCTGAGCAGTGCCACCGAAAATCATATCTAACGTTCATTGTACAGAAAGACTAAGAAACGGGGGGGAGAGACAGGATATATAGAATGCTTACTGGAGATATAAACTAAAAAAAACTATAGACAGCAGGGCAGACATTGATCCAGAAAACCATGGTTAGAAAAATGAAAAAAAATCGGAGAATAAAGGTTGGAAAGGAGTATTTGAAAGTTGGCCTTAACACTCGACGAGAATGAGAAAAATGAGAGAATTTGTAATTGGATATTTTTTGTTATAGATACCAGTTGTTATGATAAAAAGTTAAACCGAAAGATATTAACAAAAACCGTTATTGTAATATATATATATATGTATATATTTATATATATGTTTTAAATAAATAAATGAAATGCAATTGTGCAATTAAAAATAAATTGAATTATATATTTTCCTTTATAATTTCACAATAAACAACATATTTTAATGTTTACAGCCGAAATTTTAACAGAGAAATTTGATATGTAAAGAATTTTTCACCTTTCATAATCAATATGCCAGTATGAAATAGTACTGGCAGGTAAAAATAATATAGAATGTATACGTTTAAAATATTCCAACCGAACGATTATTATGAAAGAAATGTGTCTTATCTATTTCTACTTACGCAGGCCTTTTCAATGTAAACATGGAGAACACCATTAATAGAGTCATGGTGGAGACTGTAGCTCAGCTGTCCTAGATCACCTGAAACAATAACCAATTTGATATTTGGTAAAACATTAATTAAGTCTTATTGCAAGTATTAGTATGTATACTATACATATCGGTAGTAAAAATGGAATTTTACACTGAAAATAAAATATACATATTCGCAAATAGATACAATTCATTTTATTATTAAAAATGTGACATTTAAAAGGACAAACAATTAATTAGGCATGTTTGTGGTCGTCAATCTTTTCTTTAAAATTTTTTTCTGTAATTTAAATTTTATATTAGAAACATAATTAGAGGAAACATATTTATAATTATAATATTTATATATTTTTATATTTATAATTATAATATTGATATACTTTTATATTTATAATTATAATATTAATATACTTTTATATTTATATATAATAATAATTATATATTTGAAAATATAATCTCAAGAGACTTGAAAAAAATATTTTCAAATGTACAGTTAATGTTGTAATTAGGTCATTTATATTTGTAACAATGTTTACAACTCATTATGAAGTAACTAAATATATCGATATATCATATAAACATTCTACAATGAATTATCTGTGTTTTTATTCGTAACGAAAACAGCATACAAATAAATTTTATTATTTAAATATAACAAGCATAACGTAATTTCCTACTAAAATGTTTGTAGTACATGTCATTGAATCCTAGGTTTAATAAATAATAAAATCATGTGATTATCAGCGTAATTTATAATAAAATAATAAATAATATTTTTTTAAATCGTCTTTAATATCTTAATTCACGTTTTACTTTTTTTTCTAAACACATATCAAAATGAAAGTGTATCAATTAGTCATTTTTAAAATACGATCGAATTTTTTTTCGAATGTATCAAAATAGTATGCATTGTCATTTCCAATGGCGTTGTTTGGAGTTTGATTTATGAAATTGTTGTAAATGTTATTTACGATTGTTTTATCAACATATTTTGAAAATAAATAAAAATATTGTATTTCATTGTTTAAATGACTAGTAATTTAAGCTTTCATATAAGTCTCTTCAAAATAAATACATCGTCAAATAATAAGAGTAATGTTATAATAAACATATTTTTATACTTTTTATTCCAAAATCAATTAATTCGACTGAAAACTTTTCTATTTACATTTTTAAATTGTATTATTTACCGATCCTTTATTATTTTTTTAATTGTACTAAAATAAAGTAGTTTAAATTATTATGAAGGTATGCCATCCGAAATCATCCAGTAAATAGATAAAAAATAGTTATGAAATAGAAAATAAAATGGATCGCACTCTGATTTAACGCAATGTATTACCAAATAAACAGTTGTCTTAAGTAAAATTTATTAGTAAATATTAAATGTCACTATATTATTTTACAAATATTATAATGCGTCAGCAAAAAGCAAATAAAATAACAAATGATCATGAAATAGTATTCTCAGTAAATAATTGATTTATATAATTAAAAGAAACATGAACTATACTATGTCTTTCTCATCGGCAATATCCTTATAATATAAGCAACACTGGAATGAGAGAAATGTGAGCAGTGAAATTTCCTGAGGCATATACAAATACAAGCATATCAGTTGAAAGAAGATTTTCAATATTTTAACATAATTGTCAAGCTTCATTTAAATATAATTTTAACATTTATAATATTACAGTGGGGTACATAATGTGTAATATTTAACACAATAATATCTAATAAATATAATATAAATGTAATATAATGTAATTAATGTTCAATAAGTACCGTTTGATATTTTAATAGCAGAAAAATCTCCCAATATGAAACGTTTATTTATACTTGGATTGTAATATTTAAAATCTCTAACATTCAATAAACAAATTGGACATTGAGTGATATTTTATATTATATTTTTGTTAATATAACATTGCTGCCTACTGGTTAAAATAGTAACAATCGAGCATTGCTGACAAAACCTGAACATTAAACTAAATAACTAGAATGTTTAATTTCTAGTACTACGTATTTCCAGGTTTATTTATTAAGCCTTGAAATATTTCTTGACTACTGCGTATTAACCATAAAAAATATAATAACACATATATTATCTTTATTTAAAATAAAATATGGATAAGATAATATATACTACTCGACTTGACAACATCTATAGTAATTTATTTATACACCTCTTTAACAATTTTTTGAAATATTCATATTCTGACAGACCCACATAAAAATAGAAACATGTGGTTTCCCTGCCATCTGTTCTAATAACAAACAGAGATTTAAGATACTACATGTTAGGATGTACAATATAGAATAAGTATATTAAAATATTTTCACAGAAACTGACTTGTAAATTCAATATCAGCTGCATCCACCGTATCAATTCCAACCTCGGATACTTGACCAATTACTGAGCTCACACGACTGCTCACATCAGAGTTGTTTCGATATTTACTATTCCCGGGGCCATGTTCATTATCCTGCGTCGACCGACCTAACAGTAATTATGGAATATACATAATTAATGTATAATAAATACATTATATATAATGTATAAATATTAGCGTTCATACTAAAATTGTATATACTAAATGCATTCAATGCATTTTTTACATAACCCATTGATATATTTAGTGACTCTATATATAATAATCTTATATACAAAATGTATATTTTATATTGAGCACATATATTAATCGGTAAAAATACATTTTTATTGTTTAGTTGAAAAAGAAAAATGAATTTAACGAGTAGTAATTATCAAAGTAATAAAATTAAAAATTAAATAAAACTGAAAATATAGTACTTTCAACAAAAGAGCATGTACATAATATAAGAATAAAAAATATATCACAATTGATAAATTGAACAACGGTTAAACATAGGAAAACTAACCAAAAATATTTATTAAATAACTGGCAACTTTACATATTAATGATTAAAGTAGGCTAAAAGTGCATCATATTATGTCTCATATAATTATGCATGTCATTACGATATTACCCTTTTGAAAGTATAAAATAGTAAGAAGATATTAGACATTTCAAGCTAATAATAGCAACCTAGTGTGAAAAAAATAAGCTGACAACATTTTATTTAATTTGGTTTTACTGTTAACAATATTAGAGCATACGTATTTGTAAGATTTCATTTATCATTTCATAATTCTTAAAATATTATCAAACGAAAGAATTAAAGAATTAATCCATAGATGTCATTATATATTTTTTAATTTATATTATAAGAAAATAATTTTTTTGGGGTTTTATTTACGTTATCATTTAGTTTAATTAAATGTGATACACGTTTAACATAAATATAATACAATTTTTTTTGTTATATAGTAAAATATGCTAATAAATTTAAATCAATAAGAAATAATCATCAAAAAAGTAATATGTTCAATTTAAAATGTAATCTTTAATTTAAAAAATTGCATTGAAATCTTCTCAATATGTAGATATATTCTGTGATTTTAAAAATAACATTCCACTGTAATAAATAAAAAAATACAAAAATCATGATTTTTGCAACCCAGTGTGAAAAAATAAATCTGTGAACATTTTATTTAATTTGGAAACCAAATAACTGTCTACAATATATATTGGAGTATACGCATTCGTAAGATTTCATGTATCATTTCTTAATTCCTAAATATTATCAAAAATGAAAGAATCAAAGAATTATTTACATTATCATTTAATCAAATTAAATGCGATACACATTTAACTTAATATGATACAATTTTTGTTTGCTATGTTGTCAAATATGCTAAAAAATTCTAATCAATAAGAAATAATCAACAAAAAATAAATATGTAAACTATTTATTTTACAATTATATTTAAATCTTCTTAATCTATATATTTTGTGATTTTAAAAAACACATTACACTGTAATAAATAAAAATGTTTTTACATCATACTGAAAACATAAACGTATGCATATTTTTTAGTGCTTTATTTTAATTATATAATCACAACTTTAAAATGTCTACGTAGTCTACGTATAGTAGATGAAAAAAAGAAAAATAATGAAAAATTAAAATAGCAGAATTTTATATATGTTATATAAAATATCATTAAATGTTTATAAATATGCAGGACTGATAAGTAACAGTTTTATAAATTCGCTTTGATATAATTTTAATCTTTATTTTATTTATTTTTATTAAAAACTAATAATATTATTTATTCATAAATTAAATACATATACATATATAATATTTTGTATAATATTTCATTATAAAAAATAAAATTTGCAGAGGAGTGTAGTAGAAAACTTTAATATTTATTTAATTTTAAAATATTTCCAATTTTAATAGCCAATCTAGATATAAATCTAAACAAACTATACTAATAAAATATATTCCAATTTATATTGTAATTTAGCTTTATAAACAATACATCATATACAAATTTATAATAAAATTTATAATTTTAACGTAAATTGTAAAATATATGAATGGGTAATTTTTAACTGATTCTAATAAATTTAAAGAATTATATTTTAGACGTTCATCCCACGTTTTATAATATATAGATTTTAATTCGGTAAAGTCAAAATTTTAATTTAATTGTTTAATACTTCTGACAAAAATCAATTAAGGTGAATTTCATCCATCATTTCCTATTTTTGAATAGTTTGAATTCTTCTATTTTCTAATAAAATTTAATCGCAAATAAATAACAGTTATTATTATGTATTATTATATTATGTAATTGCTATTTTGAAACAAAATTTCCAACAAATTAATTTAGTATCAATAGAAAACACACGAATTATATCTCGAATAAAAGTTGTAACATTATTTGGCCAAATACCATTCATTCGTCTATTTTTAATTCCACAATTACACATAAAAACTAATATTTATAATTTGTTTAATGTTTACTATTTAAACAGTTAACATTTCACATTAAATTGTTTATATTTTATATGCAAACTAAAAACTGAAAACCATTTGAACCAAATCAATTTGAACCAACCAAATAATTAAAAAAATTGTTCGGACACTTTATCATGAAATGTTTTAAATTAAAAACTAGAGACACCTTGCAGTCTCTCTTGCAAACAATTATCTACTAAATGCACTGCTCTCGGTAAATAATAAAATACACTATACATAACATCATTAGGAAATATTACCAGTAGAACGGCAAAGCAGAAAGAAAAATAATAATACAATTTGTTTAGTAGTAAAAAATATTTACATATAAAATTCTGAGAAAATCTTTAAAAAATTAGTTACGTGGGTGGTTAGCAGTTAGCAGTCCTAAATTAACTTTCTTTAATAAAGTTTTTCTGTGTTTCAAAATATTTTGTGGTAAATTAAAAATCGATTATGTATATTGCTTTAACTATTATATTCTGGCGTAAATTTGAATCTAGTTAGTTTTCAAAATATCTCGTATTTCTTAAAATTAAAGATTAAAAAATATAATTATTGAAATTATGTCCATATTTTCGCTAAATTTTATCATCAGATTTCATCAAAAGAAAAGTTTTATCCAAAAATATTAATCAAATTATAAAATGATGAGGTCAATGCCGTTAAACCACGAGACGATTTTAATTATGTACGATGGCAATTTCCACATGGCTAAAGTGTTACAATTTAAAAATTAATCTTAATATTAATCAACATTTAAATTACAAGCGATAATTATATTAAAAAAATTAATATACTTTATAAAACCTCCTTCCCCCCTAATAGCTTACATATTGTAATATAGTTAATTAAGATTAATTAATACATTAATAAACTTAACAATAATTTTACATTACTGGGTATGGCCAATACAACAAAACAACTACATAAAGTATTTTTATTATCACAGGCATCAATGCCATCCTTTTTGAATGGTAAGCTAATGGAGAAATTCAAGTCCAATTTTGTCGATATGTTTTTATTATTTAAATAATTCCGTTGTAATATAAAAAATATTCTTTCACTAGGTAATGTTTTATGTGCTTAAAAAATTGAAAATGTAACATTTAGGGCTACACCTCCTCTCCATTAGATAATAGTTTTTGTCCTGTTTTTAAATAAAAAATATTCACTCGATTATCATGCTTATTCATAGAATAAAAATTAAACTAATTATTGACATATATTTCTGGCACTAAACTAAGTGACAACATTTGTACAAATTGCAGTGTAAATCTTATGTTATGGGAATAGTTATTACACAATACATAAAAATTGTAATACACCAGTGAAAATATAGCACTCTTATTTTCACTTTGTAGTTCGGATGTTACATTAGCTTAATTTTTAGCAGATAAGAACTGCTGCGATTTCCAATATAATATCAAAAATACTTTTTTAACAAATCAGACCGTTTCAACAGTGAAAGCTAAGAGAAATCATCTTGCCAAACAAAATGTGACAAACATCTCATCAAAACATGCAAATATTAATAACAATTGCAGTCTTGCAAAAAAAGCAATTATAACATTTCAGGCGCAAATCAATGTTGAGCGTCAATACGCATTACTCATTGGAAACTCGAATAACATACATTTATTGGCTTACTTGAATTGTGAGCCTATAATAAATCACTAGCTACCAGTTTCTTTTACATTCAACTATTGAACATGAGAGTAAATAAAAGTTCACGCTATATTAAATGTTACGATATTAATATGTTCGTACTACAAAATACCATGTTGCAGTCAAACTAATGATTTTTTATATTACTAGATTTTTAGGGATTAATATTTTATCGGGTTAATATTGTTTATAATAGTTAATTAAACATATCGACTGAAGTGAAATATTTTATCAATTATTTTCAAATTTTCAAATTATGCAGAAACAATACAACTCACACATATTTAGGTCATATTCAAAATCAATTTAACAATCTTTAGGTGTAGCTAATACATATTGTTTTACTATTTTAAGTATAAAGATTATAAACTTCAGAATAATTTCAGTGTAAATTGAAAATAATAATAATTACAATAAAATCTGTTACTATCATTGCAATGATTAATTATTTAAGCTTGACTTCAAACAGGATAGTTACTATTATGTTTAGATATAGTTTTAATCATTTATTAAGTTTTATTCGGATATTTTAAATTCATTTATGTACATATAAATTTTATGTTATATATCTATAGTTATAGCTATAGCTATACTGTGTGCTAAACCGTGATTATTCTGTGAAAATATAGTGTATTATTTTCAAGTGTAATATAATACTCTCCGTTTAAAAGTCTTTATTTTTATAAACATATGACTGAAACAGATAAAAATAATTAAATAATATACTATCTTTCGTTTAATTATTACTATATAATATTAGAAACTTTCGGTTTGTTATTCCATTTTTTTATATTATTATTTTACCGTTACCTGACATTTAAATCTTCTTGATTATAGATTGTGACATATTTCATACTATAAATTATGTTGTTTACACACATTTTATTTATAAGTATTCTAAAGAAACGTTATACAAAACATCTTCCAGATTAATTAAAATATATTATTAATATTTATACAAATATATTTATTATTATGTCATATAATGTTATATCATGCAATTATACATACACAGAAGATGACAAACTTATAAATAAACATTCTGAAAATATGTAAATGTTAGTAATTTCATACTCTTCGGGAATCGTAATGAATTCATCAAACAAATAAACGAATTGTAATTAAATATGACAAACATATGTAAAAAATAACAACAATAGTATTTTAATTAAATATGATGCACAAATAGATTCTTAAACAAATATTGAAACCAAAGCTGTAAAAACTATTTGAATAAATTTTAAAATATAAAGTAACAGCATTGCGATTTCATTAAAGTAATCACAAAAATATATAATATATACTTTTTTTTTTAATGATAAATATTATATAAACCGAAACATCAAATGTTTGTAAAGCTAATGATTATTTGTTCAATTGTAATTGATTATTTTAAGTTTTAAACAGATTGAAATAATTTAGAAAGAAAATGTTTAAGGTTTTATCACAATCCGGTCCGTGGAGTGACAATGTTCCGTAGCACTATACAAAAGTTAAATTATATAAGATTGGAGTTTAATATCTACTCGCTTTTCCTAAATACAGATAAACATATACTTTTGCTGTTATTGTACTAAAGTTAGACATCATATTGAAAGCAAAAAGCTAAATTTGAATCTGAATTACTTTATTTTAATGATCAAAACTGATTTGGAATATTTAATCAAACAGCTTCCGAATTAAGCAAAATATGCTTCTCTCCCATCATTGAGAAGCTCAAAATGCTCAGATTGAACAGCGCTAAACCTTTCTTTTATATTTTCATTGATTAATCATTATATCCATGTACGATTATGATGACCAGTTTTCTTGTTAGTCCAGCAGTAAACTTCTTGAAGTTCCAATAAAAATATTGATATGGTGTGTGCTATTAGCACTATTAAAATAATACACCTCCTAGATGAAAAGATATTAACCCGAAAACATTTTCTCGCCTGTTGGAACCTCTACTGGTCCAGGGGGATTGTCGGACCAAAGATACTAATGGGAATGCCGCGGTTCATCGGGAAAACACCTTTCAGAAGGCCTGCTCACCAGTTGAATCGGCTCTCTCGAGGAGCAGACCGGACATCGACACGGCAACCTCAGGAGTGATCGAGCCGGAGGACTCGGAGTTGTGAGAACAGCAGGTTGGGGGGGAGCCCTCGGGGGGTCTTTTCATCACCGTGCAGACGGTTGTCTTTGATGTTGTGGAATCGGTTGATGGTCGACGACAGTGAATATCTGTAAAGAGGCGCACAACTCGCAAATACTGGACAAAGCTGATTTTAAACATAACATTTTAATGGTTATAGCAATCACTATAGTCAACGTAAATAGTTTTCTATGGACAACAATTAGTTTATTTAAACGGTTTTAGCATATATTTGCAGTTCATTCTTACTTATAAAATGTTTAAATGTTATTTTATTTTATCACATCTATTCTAAATCATAAACTTAGACATAAGGAAACATAAAAATTTGTTATTGATAAGTATTTTTTAATTGGTGTTTTATATGAATATTATCTTAACACTGAGTTAATCTTTAACTGGATAAAATGACACCATTTATTATGATTGTCAAATCTATATTTTTAGTTGAAATTAAATTCTGGATATATTTGTAAAATACAATAATCCTTTATTAGTTATTTAACAACTTCTACGTTATATTTATAAACAAAATGCAATGAGCCCATAAAAAAGCGTTAATTTTAAAATTTGGCCAGTTTGAATAAGTAATCATATTTTTAATTGAATATTTTAATTTTGATGTTGTTTCACAGTTAATTTACTGAATACAACATAATGTTAAACGACACTTGCTTCCTTGCAGATGTTTTTGTTAATTATTTAATAAAGAGCCAATTCTTCTAATAACATATTCTTTAGAAAGATGTTGAGAGACAGCCAAAACACAATCAAATAATTTAACATCTGCTTAATTCCGAATACAGTATTGTATGTTTTCTAGATTAGAATGACTATAATCCATCAATATTATATGCAACTTATTTATCTCTAACAAGTAGCAGGCAATTGTTATTAACGTAATGGTATGAAAACAATAAAACGTAACCTTAACGTTATCTTTTAGGAATGAAAAAAAACGTAAACCACATACAAAGTATAATTATGTATACCTTACCATGTACCATATATCAGTTTGTCACGATCAGATTAAATAATTAAATAGAACAAAAATGTGTTTTAAGCTGTTTTGTTCTTAAATATTAAACCGTGAATAATGTGGATTTATCCACTAATATATATATTTATTTATCTGATGATGAATTTATTCAAAATTGTAATTAAAATTCTCGGCATAACAATCTATACTTAACTTTAATTAAATTAAGCAATAGAGATAAATAAATTCTACTCAACTGATTGCAAATATATGTATATATATGTGTATATACTAACAAACAACCGACCTGTATCCGCCCATGTGAGGTGAATTGGCACATATCGATTGTGATCTGGTACAGAAGTTTTACCCGTAGATTCTTCATCAGAAGATGTCTCGTCATGAGTGAGGGAACCTTAAAAGAAGCGAAGCACAAAGATGTCATATTACGTAGTGGAGGCCTATTTTTACATATTATCGTTAAACAATCTGTAAGTATACTAGTTAACAGAAGCTTTAACAGTCTGATTCAAAGTTAATTTTAGGGAGGAAATGCTATTTGCATCACAAAAAGCTTCACAATATGACAATGCTTTACTTTAAGCATCAATTACATTTGGAGACTATTGTTCATTATTTTTATATTATTTATAATTACTGTATTTATTTGCTTATTAACAATAACATATCCGGCTGATAATTATTGAAAAGAGATTTGTACAAAACATAATTCAGAATAATGATGGCTAAATGTTTAAATATTTTAAAATTCAAAGAAATACTATTAGTAGTTTTTATTATTGTATTGTAAACAATATAGTATAATTACTAATAGTTTGCAAAGTGCCTTATTGTTCGAATGTGTGTCCTCATTGTTTTAATATAATATAATAATCTGATAATAATATGAATGCTTGAACTTATAACTTCTTTCTTTATAATTGTACATTTATTTATTTTTAAAATGATATTAAAATAATCTATTTTAAAAATATATAGCTAAATAATCAAAATATCTCATTAACCACAAATAAAGAGATCCATAAACTAATTTCATCATAAGATGACCATATTTTTATTTACACTATTAAAGATTAAATAAAACAAACATAGCTCCATTAATTAAAAAAATAGTAGCAATGGACGAAATTTATACAATATGCAATATTTATGCAATATATGTACATTATGTAAGGAAATAGAGAAAGTATATGTACATGAAACAAAAGATTAAAAAATCTGTAATAGGTATTATTGATCAGGTCCATGATGCACAAAAGTTATACTTATGAAGTTTTATTGAAGTTAAAAAAACATATTTTAAGTAAATTTCAAAGTGCTGACCATTTCACTGAAACAGTTTGAGTTAATGGCGCTTGAGTTGGTGCATTTGATTTAAAGGTGTATTTTTTTAAACGTTCAAATTTAAGGACCCGCAGAATCCTAATTTTTTAAATAATTTTTATGACATAAATAACTGATAATAAATTATTTACGATTTTGTGCAAAGGACATAGTAAAGTTGTGAAACGCCTCTCAAAAGTAAAAATAGTAAAACTGATCTGGCCGATATGATGCCAGTAGAATGCGGTTAAAATGGTCGTAATATTAAGAAGAAAGTTTAAAGTTAGTAGTTAGTGTTATAGGTAATTATATGTTTAACAATGTATTGTCATGCATATCTGGTTGCTATGCGATAACATATTTAAGTGATAAATATACAAGAAAACGATCATGTTATATATTTAAAAGGCATTTAAAATTTCTAAAGGAGTTATCGTCTAAATAGTACATATAAACTTATTTTATGCCAATGATTTTATCTTAATTAGCCCACTATCGATTTTGCTTTACTATATATAGCAAAGCATTAGATGTACAGACGATAAATCCTAATTTTTCCAAAATTTGTAAATATCTAAGTAAGAAACAGTAATAGGTGTCGGATTAAATTAGATGTCAGGCAATTATGAAAAATACCTTGCAAAGAGTGTAATTAACTAACGTCTGCATAGTTTTTAGAAGGCCTATTCGGAGTATATTAGTGCAAATCAAAATGCATATCTTTTTATTGTAGTGCTTACTAAATAAATTAATAAATTTTACATTATATGAAATTATTAAATATTATTGAAACAAGAATTTGATTCGAGGAAGTCTTTCAAGAAAGACAATTAATAGTTTGAACATAAAAGTCAAAACACAAAATATCATTACACTCATTAGTATTCAATACAGATATTATATTATAGTATACTAACGCAGTTTATTACAATGAAAGAAGCATTGAACGGATATTTTTTCCAAATGAAGCTTGTCACTAGGCTAGGCCATTATTCTATATACATGCATTGGATATACCAATTTATACTAGCTCTCTGAAAGTATTAATCCAGTTACTAAATATTTGCTGTTAATAATATATTCTATAATATATATAATAATAATATCTTTTAATATAATCTTTTAATCTGCATATGAAGCCTAACGCAATATATTTTTTAATAATCTCTATATGCAACAATGTTCATCGTATAGGATTCATATGATTCATATGCCACACCCTCCTTTATAAAAAAATATATATAATTAACTTATAAAGCTGCTCTACCTTACTTAAAAAAGAATATACCTATCAAATAATTAAAAGTTTTACGTTATACTGCTAATACAACCTACTCATAGACGAAGTATAGTTTTGAATAATCCATTACATGGCATGTAAATAAGGGTATAAATCTCAGTTTAAAAGAGACCAATAACAGTTTATGTTAACCGTTTTGTTTTACTGTTACATAAAAACCTATCTAATAACAATGAATAATAATTATTAAGAATGTACAATAATAATAAACCGAAAAGGCAAACAAATAGCACAACATTTTTTATTATTGCAATGAATATCTTATTTTATTAATTCATATAAATTTATATTACCATGCATGTAATATTAATAAAAATTGTAAGAAATAGCAAAACATTCTTTATTTATTTCGAATTTGTAAAGGAAGGACACCTCTTTTTTGTTTTTATTGTAAAAGTTACACTAAATATAAACCTAAATCACCACATATTTTACCCTTTTATATACGAATAAAAGTCTCTTATTTACCATCCATGACTTTAAACCAATTAATCTGGTGTTTGCGACAAAACAATAACAATTATTTTAATCTATAAACTATGTATAAATAAGAAAATTTTGCATAATATTTGCATAATTTATTAGGCTACCACACTCAATCAATTATTTATGTCTAAACATACATTTTAATAGTACTTTCATATCAATGTTGACTAGACTATAATCTTTTGATATTTTATCATTTTCCCATTTTGGTTCCCCTATTTTATAATAACATTTTCTATCAGTGTTCATGCATTGCAAATTATATCAAGCATGCATTGCAAATTTAACAGAAATTTGGGGACTAAATTATTTCATACTAACCATTATTAAACCATTTTTATTTCATATTAAACCATTCATATCAACCATTTTCATATTAAAAAAAGTTAAAAAATGCGAAAATAGTTAGTGTTTTTTAAAATTATATACATACATCAGTTATAGGTTAACATTTATTTTTATTTAAACACACACAATGAAAATCAGATTTCAAACTTCTGATTTTAACATTAACTGTGTAACTGTAGGTCTAAATGTAGTCAACAAATCAAGATAAATTGATAGAACTTAGTGAAAATCAATAGCTAGGTACCGCTAAGGGAACAGATAGACGTTGAAATAGCAATTAGAACAAAAGTAATCAATAATAATACTGTTTGAGACGCCCTATCAAAAATATTCAGACATGTTAATTTAGTACATTGATCATAATTTAAAACCATTAAATTGAAAACTACAATTAAAAAATTATTTGCATTAAACTTTAGTTTTTTTATTCATACATTGTTCGTAATTAATGAGATTTTTTAGTAATTTTTTTATTCTTGAATTGTAACATAGATCATTACCAAATAATTATCATATTCATTAAAACAAATTATTAGCGTTGTTAATTTTTTTTACTAAATTGCTCAGGTAATTTTGAATAGAAATAACACATAACTTAATCTTTAAATCGTTTCGGTAGCTTTAAAAAAATGACTTGAGTTGTAGCTTCAGTAAACACTTTTTTCTAAATTTTAGAATGTAACTACAATTCGATGCTGTTTATAATTATCTTTTTTTTCCAGTCAGGTTTTCTAATTATATGAAATTGGAAAAAATAACTTTAATTAGTCTACAAATATTACGTGGAAATGTTATGTGCAATTAAGCGACTATATCTCTTCATAAACATAGTTCCTTTATTTGATACGTTAACCGTAAATAAAACTTAAACAATCGTTATATGGACCGAAAATTATTTTTCGGAAAACATTTCACTTTAAAATGTGTTGTACAGCAACAAAAAAGGGGAGAGAATTGAGTTTCAATGTTGCACTATAATAGTTTCGTATTACATAATATATAATAAGGTTTTTCAATGTCTATATTTACTGCAAAATTTAGCAATTGAAAAAACTTTAACGACATTATGTCAAAAGATAAACAACACTACATATATACGTAGGTGAAATAAGAGTGATCGGGAAAAGGAGTCGCTTTAATGGAGATCTCACTCAGACAAGCTTGTATAGCTAATATTCCCTTTACTGGGAAAATGTACTTTTATGAAGTCAATCCAGCAAGCCTCCGCTTAATCAATATAATGTAAGAACAGAAACAGAACAAAAAATTGGGCAAACACTTAGATATATTTTCATAAAAACGCCCGCTTTCAGTTATATAAAATCGTACAATGGTAAAGAGAAAATTGTTTAGGAAATTTACTTACCTGGATTGGCTTTAATGTCAGATGGCAAACAAAACGGTTTTTCAAAAAATAATGCAAATAAACTCAAACAAAATGAAACAATGGTGCATTTTAAATATATTATTAAATATGTTAATATTATTTTTTAAATATTCTTGGAAACAATTTGATATTCTCAGATAAAATCAATTTAAAGAAAATAATCATTATTTAGTTTACCAAGGTTTTATATACAATCAATATTAACCCTATATATTTATTTTGATTAAATTGAGCAAATTTTCACGTTATAGAGATTCATTCAAATTGGCTAAGTTTTTTTATACGTATTTGCAATTAATAATTCATAAATAAAGATACTAAATTGAAACATAAAAATAGGAAACAACTTAACTAGATATTTGAAACTAGGAGTATCATATTGGTTTTATTGTACATGTTTTAGATGTTTTGTATGTTCCTTGCTGGAGTATGCTGCCAGTAATATTATTAAGTTATAATAATAATAAACTCAAATATAATTAAATTAATTATGTCGTGTAGTGTCGGCCTAATTTGAGACAATCCAGTGTGATATTGTGTCACTTATTTTGGTTTTATCTATCGATATAATTAATCCCTGGTTGTAATTTAGCTCACCAGATTTTGCAAATTATATTATAAATTGAAAGGTTTTATTTGTCATACTAATATTTCAGGACTGTTTTTATTAAAAGTGCCTATCACGATCACTCATGGTCTTTACTTATTTAAGTTTTCTTGATTGATCCTGATTTCCGTTTTCTAAACATTAGAATAATATTAATAGTTGTTAATACTTGGCAGTTATATTTGTTTCGGCTGTTCCTGATTGGTAATTTTTTAAAGAAATTTTGAAACTGATTAAAATACTGTTACATATTATTTTGATAAAATGAGGCTAACAATTGCGTTTTTATCAAATTTAACATTAATAACTATAATGATTTTTTTATAAATACAGTATAACTATAATAGTCTAAACGTTTTCAAAAAATAGTATAAATTTGCGCTAACTTTTCAATATAAAATAAATATAAATTGTGAAGATTCTAATCGAACATTATGATAATTCTAAAATCATTAAAAAATTCTCCCGGCAAGGATATAGAGTCTATCTTTTTGTATAGGTAGGGAAGAAGATGTAATAGCTTCATGCATAATGACGAAAGAAATAACAATTACGAAATAATAATAATTAATTTAACTTGAGCCCATTGATGTAGAGTCCGACCATAATCATAATTAATAATAAGTTTTATTGTTATGAATTATCAGCAATTAAGATAATTATTTTATGTTAATAAGAATTATCCACTCTTATAGTTTTCCTAACCATCTCGTTTTTAGCGATTATATATTTTTTCATTGATGAATATTATCAGAATATTGACTGAAATGTCCTTTATTTCAAAGACACGCGAAACGATTTACAAACAAATCCTAATGCCAAATAGAACCGTGGTCATTTATGAATAAAATTAGGATATATATACAAAAGCTCTACATCGCACACATCATGGCCCGCATGCGAGTTATTACTATACCCAAGTGATACGGGAAACGTTATTTTTGTGCTAAATAGAATTGGTTCTCCACTTGGCCTTAATCGCATTGTTCTTGATCGCTGAATGACACGTAAACCAAACAGAAGTATCCTAGGTCAAGTGTAACCCTCAGAGCCCTTGGGTTATATATATATATATATTTCTTTATATTATTTTATATATATATACATATATTGGGTTATATATATAAATAAATATATATATATAAATATTATAAGCCCTTGAAATATATTGTTAACGCCACAGGTTAACATCGAGGTCTCATGTACCCCCCCTAGCCTCCCATATCGAAGAATATATCCTTTTTGTTATATGCAAGTTTCTTATCTTAGGTCAAATAATCACATTAAAAAAGCTATTTCAATAGCGATTACATTTAGAAAATGTAAATATATGACTAGGGGTTACTAAATTTAAATCTCATGGAATTGCTAAAATTACTACAATTTTAAAAAATGTATTCCTTTTTGTGAATATACTTGTAGATTTAATATTTTATTATATGAGGGATTTTTTATACTATTAATTTTAAAATAAAATGTTAATACACTTTCTTCCCCCGTCCCCACTGCTCCGAAGATGTGGACTCACGTCTGGCTCTAACTCGTGTCCAGGTGACTGGTTCCCCAGGACGGCCCACTTCTCGCATCCCCAGGCGTTGCCCAGGCCTCTTCTTAGGCAGGATGTAGCCCGGCAGACGCTTAAAGAACCAGGCCCCTGACCTCTTCCATAGCTGGGGATGGGGATGGCAATGTTATTTTAATATGATTTTTATAGTGCGAAATTAGCCTTTTAAAAAAAGATTCGCATGATTAATTATGTATTTTTGTGAAATTGATAGTGAATTGATTTAAACAATTGTTAAAACTATTGAAATATACCAAAACAATTATTTAAAAAATATAATGTTAAAATTAATAGAAATACTATATTTTTGTTAATTTTTTTGATTTTTTGACTTCTACTATACATTTTTTGCAGGTTAAATGCAGTTGTTTATTATTTTGGTTTAAATTAATTTAATCAGATTTTAAATATTCAATTACAATTAATAATTTTTAAAACTAAAACTAAAGTTTTTTGTTGTTTCTTAGATTCATTTATTATTTGGTTAATTATTGTTACATTTAAAAAATATAAATAAAATTACATATTTTATTATTGACAGTTCTTGTAGCATATTTCCAAAGACACGATTAAGCGTAAAATTATTAAATCAATTATTTATAGTTACCTTCATGTTTCATATTTTAATTATCCACGCATATATCAAAAACAGCAATAGAGCTTCAAATATAAATATCTAAAGTAACAATATTGGATCACAAATACTAAATACCATTTGATACCAATAAAACAGAACAAGCATAATAAAGCATTATAATATTTCTCATGTCTTGTCATTAAATATTAATTGCTTTTTCTAGTAGTTTGTAATTACAATAGAAAGATACAACATCAAGAGAACATCAAAAAAGAAATTACAGACATAAATTAAATATTTCCAAAAATGAAACGAACCGTCAAATAAATATTTTGTTCCATTATTCAATTTGTACAGCATGTAACATGTCTACCGGGTAGATAAATACTCAAATTGAAACCTGTGTGAAAAAAAATTAACCTCCTTAGATAGCAATGACATCGCATATCTCTTTAGCCTCACTCTCTACCCCCACTGTGTTTACCTCCATATATATATATATATATATATATCTCCCCTGCTAATCATGAAACAGAAAATATCAATTTAATAAACGCTTCCAACTGACTGAGGTCATTTTGAATTTAAGATATTTGATCATCATCGTCCTTTCTCGGAGTATAATTAATCCCTGGGGAAATAAAATTGAGATAATTCTGATGGCCTTTGATTTCGATTCCAAATTTGCCCAGAAGAAACTTTTGCAAAGCGAATTCGTCACTACTTTATTACAGAAAGTTATAAATTTATGATCATTGATGGCAAGAAAATAATCGTATATATTGAACAGTTTAAAAGACAGACATTGTCTATCTTATAAATTAGGATGAAAACGTCACATTAATTGTTATCATTTTTGTTAAAATATGTAAAAATGAAATGAATACACCGAACATTCAAAATTACAGAATCTGACAATCAAATTAATTTAAAATATAATTTTGAAATCTTATATTTACTTTTAATAGATTTTTTAAATTATTTCTTCAAAGATAATCAATTTACAATGCATCAATATAACACACTGATATTGGAACATAGTTTTGACAACTTATTATTACTTTTATATAATAACAATAATTATTCGATGAGCTTAATAATATCATTAATTCATTGATGTAGATAAGATAGACAAAGGAATTAATTCGAGATTTCTTTACAATATAAATTGTTAATTGTTTGCTTATCTTATCATATAGGAATGAAATATTGGAATTGCCACAAGCATTTCATGACAGATTCTGACAGGCTCCATCAAATATTGTTTAGGTTGTAAAAAATAGTTTTGATTGATTGAAGGGTATTGAAAGCTATTTGAAAATGTTTCTATTAATAGGCCTAGTGTGAAAATGTGGTTTGTACAAACACGTAAAAAAATTTCTTGCTTAAAATCTATTGCAATCACAGACGTTTCAAATAAAGCCTTTCTCCTGTTATTATGGCAAACATGTATTATATATATATATTTTTATTAGTCACATATAAAGTATAATATATAAAATTATGAACAAAAAACTATCATTATCAGCTGCATATAGAGGGGTGTGCGTGTCCTGTATGTCACAATATCAAGTTTGAGACCAGCACGTTTTCTTTTGAAAACTGGTACTAAATGTATGCCAAACTTGTTTTAATGTAAAAAGCTAAAAAGATTAAAAGATCCTAATTTGTTTCTGGATTCACCGACTTCTGAATAGCGTTTTTCCTTTAAATATCAGGTAAAGTTTTTTCCGCCAACTAATATGCACTGAACTCAATAAATAATAAACTAAAAGTAATATAACAAATAAAAAACGGAGACGATTTTTACGTTTCCAAAATGTTAAAAAATTATAATTTTATAATTTTTTTAATATAACTGTTCTTAAAATGGTTCAATAGTTAGTTTTATTTATTTCAAATCAATTTCAAAATTACGAATTAGTAATTATAAATGTAAGGACAAACACACAAAAACTAATTTTATTAATTGCATTAAATTCCAACAAATAATATTTAGTAAAAGCTGCTGTTGGGGTCTATGGAGGAATTCATTCTAACATTTGTTTAAAGGATAAAGAACATTTCCTTTAACTCTTACTTAATTCTTTACGTTTTGCCACTAAACGAATCCTAATTGAATAGAACTGAAACAAATGCCGCTCACTTGTAGTGACAATTACTATAATTGTAAATGCTGACTGAAGACTTTTGTTAAAAAGATAAAGTAGTTATGGCCAGATGACCCAAAGGTAATCTGATTGCTTCAGCTACAAGTCTGAGAGCTCTGAAAGTACGAGAAACTTGTGAGTAGCATAATTTGCCATTTATATAATTGTATAACATTGTAATCTGCAATTATAACTTTGCAATTAATTGTAGGCGAAATTAGTTATAGGAATACGGAATGTTGCATTGAATGAATGAACTTTTGAAGGACATCAAGAATTCATCCGGAAGTGATTAAAAATGTGATACTACAATATATTAAACTATAGCTCGGAATAATTTTGAAAAATAATGTTACAAATTTTATACTAAAATTTATAAAGAGACAATATTTTTTTTTAAACACGGGAAACGTCTGTAAGTTTAGAATATTGAGAAACATAAGTTTCATCGAGCGAAGCAACGGCTATTATTTTAGTATTTCAATAAGTATATGTGGCTATCAACTCCTGAAATACATGTGTCCTGTAAGCAATTCAATAAGTAACCCTCCCCCATCACATTATCAGAAATCCATTAAAGCGGCGGACGCCTTTTGGTGCACTCTTTACTTATTTTTATCCATTTCACGTGGCCGATAGAAAGATATAGATAATAATCTATAAAGACAAGATAAGCATGTTTTGTCATAATGACAAAATGGCTATAAAATAAAGATAATGTCACATAAAATGTAGGTGGCATAGAAATCCAATTGATTAATTAATTAATATAAACATCTTGATAAAATTAATTAATTGCCATTATAACCATCCAACTACGAGATACGATATGTCCCTATATACCTATTATTACCGATCTAATGCATTCACAAATAGACAAATCTACTCTGAAAATAAATATTTCAAATGTCACTATGTTGAGATTATTAATTATAGTGACCGGTCAAGTTTACTCATTATAACTTATGCTTGTTATATCCATTTTTTTATTTGTCATTATTTGATAATACAATACCATAATACAAGACTTTGTTTAACTTCTTTTCTGTATTTAGTGACGAAGATTGGGTGTTCAATAAACCGACAATTATAATTATGTTATCATTTATAAATTATAATTATGTTATCATTTATAAATTATAATTATGTTATCAATTATAAATTATAATTATGTTATCATTTATAAATTATAATTATGTTATCATTTATAAATTATAATTATATTATCATTTATAAATTATAAATAGGGCAAAAAGTATATTCGGACAGCAAGTTATTCTGGTGTAGTCGAAATTTTTAAATATCCGTGTCCCTTGCACTAACTAAGCGAAAGTAAAATTTAATACTAATATAGAGATATTTTCGGGGTCACAACGATGCTCACTATATATAAGTGAGTTAGAATATAAGTGAGAATAGAATTCACCTCCCGCTTCTCACTGCAAATCTTGCACAACCAGATCTGCTCGGCAGTGACCGCGGTGACAGTGTCCACGCTACACTTGGAGCACACATCCAGTCCGCAGTCTTCACACCGATAGCCCGAACCGCTGAGGAGCCCGAAGTCCTGGCCGCAGAGCAGACACTGTGCGGTCCCGGTACCGTTTGCGAGGCGCTTCATATTCTCGAGACGATCCACCAGACTCCTGGACATGAAAAGTGATATTTTTATAGCATACGGCAATTATATAAGAAGTATTAGTCTAATTAAGATCAAGACAATGTTTGTCTGAATTTTAAGACTGAATATAAAAAAATTTAAAACAGTCTGAATTACTAAGTGGAAAATTCAGAAAACAAAATATTCATAAAATCGTATATTTAATTGTAATTTAATCTATGTAAATACATTTTTAAAAATCAGTAGAAAATTGTATCGTTTTTTATTCTTATAAAACGTGTGAATCCTTATAAGATTAATCATAAAGCGCAAAATCAATAAAGCTCATCTGTTTCTCGTGAAATAATTTTTTGAATTTAATTGACGCCTACAACTTTATTATTTGTCGAAAAAATACGAGAACATTTTGATTTTATCCATTACATGGCCGTCGCCAGGGGGGTAGGGGTTTTGAACGCCCCCCCCCCCCCTCCCTTTTTTGAATCTCTACCCTTTATTGATAATGATGCCTTTTTTCTACACTAAGTATTAATTTTTTCTATAGTGTATTTTAGTCTCATATGTCTAAATATCTAATAAAATCTGCATAGGTAAAGGGGTCGAAGGTAAATAAATGCCCTCTTCATAAAATATTGCCCTTTTGGTAATAACGTAAATTACAAATACTCTTTTCGGAAAATATTGCCCCTCTGGTAATATTTAATATATATGTTGAAATTATTAGACTAAATATGAGGGTTGGGGATCTATCATAAAATATTTCAGTTTGTTTGCAAAGAAATCATACATTGAAATTAATCTGCCCCTGGACACTAGACCCCCTCTGAAAATTTTGCATCTAATCTTCGTTGCACAATTTTATATCAGATATGCACTTTTTAAAAAACTACCCCCCTTTGGTAAATCCTGGCGACGGCCATGTATTACTGTGTAAAAAAGCAAAATGATTAATAAGCATTCATTTGTTTACGTCTGTCAGTGTATACTAGTAACAGAAAAAGTGTTGGATAAATGTGACTTGGTGGATTGTTTGATAAATTATTTTGTTGCCATGGTAATAAATAAACCACTTACTGTCTAATTAGCACTACAAAAAATCAAATTATTATATTCTATTATTTAGCTATCAGTCAACATGACTGGCCGTTTCTAATATAATATTTCTGCTTCAATTGATAAGAAATATAACTTTGATAAAATTGAAACAGTAGCTTAGTTTTATATTACAATGTATTATATAATATTTTTATGGAGATTAATTGTGTTTGAATATAAGTTATATTTTTTAAATAACACTTTTTCATATATGTGACATCTATAATGTTTCATATATAGCTGGTTAAAATGCTAGATAATATGAAATTGTTAATAAATTGTTTTTAAAATTGAGTATAATAAATAATTTAATAATTATAATAACTATAACTTGATTAATATTTTCCCCTTTTCTGAAATATGTTATTATCACTAAAATTAATAAAATAATCATACATTTAATGTCCTCTCTTCAAAAGTTATATAAATCTTCAAAATGACTAAAATCGGTCAAATACAAAGTCAACTATAATAATGACATTGTCTCCTTGTGTATGACACAATCAGGGTGTTTATAAAGTAACGCAACACAACAAAAAATTAATTATATAGTGAACATGATTATATTATTATATGAACAAATTATGTGAATATTATGTTAACAATTATGTGAACATGGAAAAAATGTAGACAGAGAGTTCACA
>JAUZND010001107.1:0-13698 GCA_034780555.1 Coelogynopora nodosa | reverse complement strand
TGTGAGACAGACATGTACTTAGTTGTCTACTAAATTAAGAGTTAGTTGTCTACTATCTGTAGTATAGCTTTGTGAGATGGGCTCACATATAAACTTGTCTTTTAATTTTGTCTTTAAAATGCAGCTCATTTAACGAAAATTTCAATTACGCTCGATTATTTAGTTAATTTTCAAAAGTAATCAAGTTATAATTGTCAGGAGATTTGTGTCATTAATATATATTTTATTAAGAATATTTTTCTTTATTATTTTCTCTCAAGGTGTTCCGATTCTCCATCTAATAGCGACTCCTTTTCCAAGCGTGTGGCATACGCCGAATGACTCGGAACGAAATTTGGACTGGGCGGTTATACATAACTTGAACATTATTCTCAGAGCGTTTGTTATGGAATATATTGGATATACATAAAAAGCATTTTCAGCTCTATTTTAATTCATTATTTTGTTAATTTCTAATCTCGCCGACTTCCGTCATTCATATATATATATATGGGCCTATCTATTGGTTCTTGTGGTCCCATTGTCTAGGTGTATTATTTGTGATTATTTTTGTTTTATTCATAGTATACAGTAGAAGTCAATAAAAAATAGCATTGGAATGTAGACTTTTTTAAAAACAATACAAGTTTACCAATATTTCAGTTGTTAACTATTGGATTGATAATGTTTTCATTGTATTTTTGTTTTATGTTAATGCATTGTAATTAATAATAATAAAGTTAACTTTTGTCGAATATAATTTAAAACAAATATTGAATTATATTGTTAATAAATACACTTCTTCAAATTTATTTAATTATTTCAAGTGGTTTGTTATGTACAATTTTCTTGGATGTTTTTATTTTACAATTTTAATCAACTATAATTAATTAATAAAGTGAAATTTGCTTTGTTCCAATTTAAAATCGTTAATTCTTGTTAGTTATTTTTTTTATTTGCAAAGTTTTCCTGTAAGCCTAGCAGGAAATTGACAAAATGTTTAATAACTTTAATTATCTGTGCTAATTGCATAACATTGCAATTTGTACTATTATCCGTACTATCATAAAGTATATACTACTATCAGATTCATGATAGAAAATCCAACTTGCAAGGATTAATTAGTAAAAGTCTTGTTTTTTTGGTTAAATGCTTTAAAATATGTAAATATTCAGAAATAACTCAAATCAACCAAGAAAAGAACATGGTACATAGTAGATAGTCAACGTAAATAAGTCTTTTAAGAGTAGTAGTAAGTAGTGTATATTGAACTTTTGACAGAACGCAAAATGAGTAAATTTACAGAAATTATAAATAGAAATGTATATAGAATACAAGTAAATAAAAGCAGTACTACAGCACTAGTTTTGAGAGAAAAATATGTCCAGGATGTATGAAAAATTTCCAGAGAAAATTTAAAGTTTAGGATTTGGCGCAATTATTGTACGTATTCTGGATTGAAAATCATGCGCATTAAAATGTTTTTATGGTCAATGTTGCAGGCTGATTGTATTTTGCAAGTGGAATTACGAAGTTTGTATTTGGTGGTCTTCGTTGAAGGCAATGCAAAATGGATTGGTTTTGATGCTTTTGAAAAGGTGTATGTCACGTGTTGAGATGATGCTTGCTAATCTGGGGCTGTTTTTTGTTGCAATAGTTCCATTTTTAGCACGAGCTATGAACTTTTCAAAACTTTCAGTGTCTTGTTTTTGGCAAAAACCCCACCTGGCTTGTAATTTGGAGGCGACCAATAAAGCGTTGAAAACTTGATGAATAAGGTTGTTGTTTGGTCCGTGGTTTCGTAGAATTTTGATTTTATGCATGGTTTTGATTGATGAATTTCAGATATTTGTGACGTGTTGGGTCATTTGCATTTTTGAGTTGAGCGTATCAATTGATGGCGTGACTCTTGATGTAAGGTAGTTTAGGAATTTCTTAGTTCTAGTAGGCCCCATGCTCTAGTCACTATCATTTCTATTGATTTTTTTTCGTTCAGGCATAGGTTGTTAAGAGAGGCCCATTTCTTGATGCAGAAAATTTCGAGTTCGCGCGTGATGTGATTTGAGTCCTTAATATTAAAGTAAGTGTCGTCAGCGTATTTACTGATCTTGTTTTAGTAATGTTGCGGTTTTAGGTCGGAAGCTATGATGACGAAAGCAGTTGGGTCAATGGCGGAGCCTTGAATAACTCCCGTATTTATGCTTTTTGTTGTTGATATGGTGTTTTAAGAAATTTAGTGCATTGGACATGGTGGTCGAAATAGTTCACTAACCAATTGTACAAATGATCACTGATTGGTAGGTAGCTTGGATAGTTTTTTCCTTAGAGGAGCATGACGAATGGTGTCAACTGCTTTTGAGAAATCTAAGGCGATGATAATAACCGCGTTTGATTCTTTTAGAATGTTGGTGATAATAAGGCTGATAAGAGCTACTGTTGTGCTGCCTGAAGGGATGAAAGTATACTGGTTTGAAATGTCCACAGGAGATGCTTTGTCGAGTAGGGCTCGATGAATGAGATTCTTAAAAATAAATTTTTCAAAAAGCCGGGAAATATGTTAAGGATATTGGTCCGTAATCGGCTGGGTTGACGGGCTGGGGGATTTTCGGAATTTGAGTTAAAAGGGCTTGTTTCCCCTGAGAAGGAATTGTTGAGGTTCTACGATTGACATATTGAAAAGAAATTCATTGTGTGAAACAATCCTATCACTTTGATTGTAATATTTGCAATGCTGTACATACCTAGGGTTAATGGGGCATAATTTTTGTTTATGAACTTTAAATAAATTTACTGTTTCAAATATAAAATTATACGTAGGGATATAGGGATATACATATGAAAATATATAAAATGCGATAAATATATATATTTTTAAAATTTTATTATTTATATATATTTATAAAAAGTGAATGTAGGCTACAAATTGTAATATCACACATTTAGTTGTTCAAATTTATTTAAAAAATTAAACAAACAATGATTCTGGAAGGATGTAGCCTATAATCTCATTATAAAAGTATTTTCGTTTTTTTTCAAACCCGCAAATAATTTTAGTTTACTTTTTATGAGGGCTTATTTTGAACCACGGCAGATTTATGTATTTTTCGAAACACGGCAGTTTCAGCGTACGGCAGATTTTTGTGTATTTTTCAAACCGCGGCAGTTTCAGTGTATGTCAGATTTGTGTATTTTTCGAACAACGACAGCTGTTTCGGTCCACGGTAGAATCGTATGACTTCGAACTACGGTCAGCAGGTTTTGAAGCACTGCAGCATCTCTTATATGCTTTAAGCGTCGTTGCAATATAGACCTATATATGTAATGGATATTTTTATAAAAAAACATAGTAAATTAAAAAAAAAAGTAAATGCAAATAATTTGTAAATTCTACGAACCAATTTAAAAAATGATTATATATTATTTGATATTTATATATAATTGTTCATATACTGACTAAAGAATATAGGCCTATATTTAATGGTTTGTATTGTTTTATGTAATCCGGAAACAATATGTGATATACCATATATCATACCAATTTATAACATTTGTAATACATACTTACTTTGTGACTAATTAGGTACAGCTTCGACAGCATCGTTCGTTTGCATATTATAAGCATGTATGCATAATGGTTAAATATTATTTACTACGATCATTTTTACAATCAAAAATAGTAGATTATTATCACTGTTATACTATTGATTAACGATTTTAAGAATATGTCGAAGTTATTAAATTTGATATATTTTATCGTTAATTAATGTTATAACAGTACCCCCTATGATACTATCTTTTTTCTGACCGTTTAAACCTTTTTATAAATTTGTTGACATAATTAGTATGTTTCCATGATAGTAACAGTTATTAACTTATATTTTATATTATTTACTACTGACTGACTGACTAACTATTTTATTTAATGTTCTTAAGTGTTACTATTAAAATTAATAAATTATTTTCAAAAGTACAGATTTTATTTGACAGCAAAAAAAACTTTATTGAAAAATAAATATAACACATATACTTTTTCTCATGATAACGACATATAATGACCAAAATTCATCGAAATTTCCTTCGAGGTAAAGAGACTTTTTTGGTGTTGACTATCCTTACAAATCAAATTAGATCCGCCGGAATCTTCAACAGAAACCTTTCAAACTTGATAATGGTCTCTGGTTGAAACTGAAATGTTGGATTTGTATTTAATAAACTCTTTTTTAACATTGTGGATTTACTATTCTACTATTATGGCGAATTTGCTGATATTATTTCGACCATATATTATTTTAAATTTATTTGTATTTATTTATTCAAATTCAAAACAAATCAAGCTTTTAGTTGTATTTATTTAGGTTTCTTAAAAAGGAAAGGGTGGTAGGTATGGAGATTTCATATCGAGTATTGAGTAATAATTTAATATATTCTCGAGGTAATTCATGTTATCATAGTATTCATGTTTAGTTGCTTGACAAAATAAAGTTTAAATATAATATAATTTCTTCTGATTTTAAATTGTAAAGTGATTACCTCTGAATTTATTATCCCTTTATTATTTTATTGCAGTTTCTATTTTTAAATTAATTTGCTTGTTACAAGCATGAGTGAAACAGAATGTCCTGTATTATTAGATAAATACTTTCTAAATTTTACAAACCAAAAGTATGTATTTTGTGATTTCCTCAAATTTGTAATTTATGGAATGGGTCAGTTTCCTGATTTTAACCTGTTACGCATTAAATCATGCAGCTCAAGTAACATGAATGAATTGCATAATACAGCTGACAATAATGATAGCATGGACATGAATCCTGAATTATCAGTACACCCTAATGAGGAGAAGGTAATTTATTAATTTTATTTTGATTTCTGTTTGACATCATACTATTTTAATTTTATTCTCTTATTATTTATTTGGTTAGTTGGTTAGGGATATACTATATAATTATAGTTAAACAATGTCAATGTTACTGATCCTGGTTCCACAAAAACTTTTGCCTATGCCAATTACATGAAAAAAAACCAATACCAACATGGAAAATAGCTATGCCCACATGAGTCATGACCAAATTACCAAGTTAATTATTTAGAATTCACAATAACATAATTTTTTTTCTCAGGACACTTAGAAAAACCTGGCTTAAGTTAACTTAAACTTAAGGACACTAGTCACTACCTTAGAAAAACATTATGTTGATTCTAAATAATATAATGGCATGCTCATGGCCCATGTCAATGCTGATTCTCCAAAAACCTATGTAATGTTGATGCCATGGGTATCTTGGAATTCAGTCAGCTATCAGTATCACATATTTTTTTAATAAGTTTAGTAAAAAAATTATATCTCTATTAGCTGCATTCTAGGCTTTAATTTCACAGCTGGATGTTTTCTTGATGAACTTTTGTGAGACATATGAGGCTAGACAAGAGCTGCGAAAATTCACTTCAATTGTGTTATGTGCCTCAGTCATGCCCATGGCAAGCAATGGTAGAGCAGGGTTTCAGTAAGGTAACAATAAATATTTGTTGGTTGAAAATATGAAAGACCAATCTCTGATTGCACAACTAGTAATCCACGACTATTTGGCAGTCCATTGTGAATAAGACCCAACTTTGTGTAAGATCACCAAAGTCAAAGAGCTCAGTGCATCAGCAAGAAATGCACATAGCTAGTACTGTGGTGGTTGTTTAGTTCATGCGGGATCCCCGTCAGGGGAGCCGAAGCCCCTGCAGATATGAGGCCACCGCCATGGGGTCCTCCGCCAATATGGCCATGAGTGGCCTCCCCACCCTGAACACCTGCAGTCTCAGGCCAAGGTGTGCTGGACACTTGGAGCCAATGCTCCAGAGTCTCATCCTCCTCCTCACAATGAGGACACATGGGAGGCACCCCTGCATCCATGCAGGCTCGGTATGCCACCAACATACAGCAATGCCCACTCCAGAGCTGCGCAATCACCAATTCAGTGTGCCATGATAAGCCTGCCAATCATGGCGTAATGGTGAACACAAGGCAAGTATGCTCATGAGACAACCTAGGATCAACGACTGCCCTCCTAATGAGGGCTGGCTCTGGAACCATCGCTGATGGACTGGGAAATCCTAATGACCTGGTACTCAGTAGACTGAAGTCTACAGAACCCGGCCTGGTCCTCCGGCCACATGCCAAGTGCTAGGTATGTGAGGCAGTTTGCCACCATCCGCTCCATCACCTTGCCAAGACAAGACATCAAAAAGATAGGTCAATAGGAATTGACTTTCCCAGCTGGTTTTCCATCCTTCGGAATGGGTATAATAACCGCATTCTCCAGGACTGGGGACAAACCCCTTCTTGCCAAGACAGGTTGAAGCAGTCCAGAACAAAGTTCTGAGTTCTGATCCCCCCTGCCTCTTTGAGAAAGTGGGAAGTGATCCCATCCAGCCCCTCAGCTGCCTTTGATTGGTCCAGTGCACAGCTCAACTCTGCTAAAGAGTATGGGCTACATTCTTCCCCTAGTACCGAGCTGCTTTGCAGAAATTAAAGCTTTTTCTTCCACGGACATAAAAAATAAAGAAGAAAAGTGGCAGAAATCGGAAGCACTCCTTGAGATGGAAGAACGAAACAGGAAGATATCTCTGCAGTGACAAGAAATTGACTTTGAAATATGTTTAGCTAAGAGGAAGTATTAGATGTGTTAAAACTCCCTTTCATTTTACAACCCATTCCATGTTGTATACTATGTAGACAATTGTGTATAATTTAGTTACATATTTTTATGATGTGTGTTGGAAATTGATTTTGAAATATCGTCAGCTAAAAAATGTTTTAAAACTTTTTTTTTCTCTAAAAAATAAACCCCTGAAATTTTCAATGAATATCTTAATTTTGCCTTAAATTATCATTGAAAAAATATTTCCTATAATGCTGGACACCCTGTAGGAGCTCCATAACCATGTACATCTAGATTTAAAAACAAAACAACATTTCCAGAGCAAGAAAATATTTATATATTTTTAAGTATAAGACTTGATCACCAAATGGTTTTAACTTAAAGATTGGAAATTTTATTTTATGCAAAATTTTCATTCACATTGTAAAAAGTTCTTTATTATTATTATATGCACATATGCTCGAAATTCGCACTTTTACCTGAATATGCTTTAAATTAATATATTCGATTTAATTCTTGTATACTCAAAAAAAATTATACTTTGAATAAGTATGGTTGTATGCTTTGTATGACGTCATCACATGTTTGACATCACAAACAATAAAAACTAATCACAAAGCTTAATAATATCAAAATTTATAATATTTAAAATGTTATCCCTGCACATTTATGTGGTACCATGTATATATCATTATTTTATTACAATAAATTATATAAATTGCCAAAACAATCACATATTGTTTAGCATATGACTTCTTCTCAGATCATATATTTCTATGACATTTCCTGAAAGGGCAATCATTTATTTTAAATTATAAAGTAACATTAAAAAATCAACAAATGATGGTTTGATAGATGATCAGTGATGTAATGTCACATGCACTTAAGGGTTAATTTTAACATAATAATTAATATTTACTCTTAATAGTTAGAAACACAAATATTGATAATATATAAATTGCATGTATAAAAATTACAAGCAAAGATTACTTACTGTTTTGTTTTTTGTAAGACTATATATGTATGTCTTAAAGTCATATATAATAGAAAATCGTTTTATTGGTCAATTCTGAAAAAGTCTAATTTTTTGGATTGGCAAAAGTCCATTTTAATATATTAGCATTATATTTATATATTATATATGTGTAGTATTTTTTAAATATCACAATTATACTTATGCCAATAATCCTTATAGTCATATGTATCTCACTTTATTAGTTTTCCCAGGGGTTATAAGGATCAACAAATTTCTAATTTTGAATTTTATTCATGAAGTTCAAAATTGATACTAAGGGGTGATTTGAACATGTTAATTGCTTGTATGTCATTGGAAAACAAAATATTTTGATGACAGTGAAAATCACAAATACCATACTTCAATTATACCATAAATATAAAGTATTCTATTGTAATAGTATAGTATTGACTGACTTGAACAAAAAATATATTAGTGTAACAAAAATAAAGGGAAACGAATTATATTGTATACATTATTTTTATTGCTTGTAACCATAACAACTTATACAAGTCAAATCGAGAGGTAAATATAATTTTTAAAAAGTAAATATTTCAATAGAAAACATGTATACACATAAAAAGTAGCATATAATTCAATATTAGTTTCAGTATTATGTCAAGAGTAAATCAATCTATAAAGTGAAAATTTTACAAATTATTATAACCAGTAAGTTTTCAGTTATTGCAGCTCTTATCAGTAAAAACATTAAAAACCTCTCCTGAGCTTGTCATCGTTGTTTGTAAACAGAATGGGTGTTGGGAAGAGGGTTACCCTGAACATGCGATACCATGTATATATAATATATGAACATATTGTATATAAGAAAACCGATTACCCATTTTCAAATCCCATAACCATGTCAATTAACTATAATTGTATAACTGTAGTAGTTAGGCCATTATTACATCGAACAAAATTTGGGTAAAAGAAAATATCCATCCTAATTATTATCCAGCTCTGTCTCGGTTACCAAAGACATTCATGTCCATACATTGTATAACCAGTCTACCTTGTCACAGTTATCAAATAGGAGCGAGCAGTCTCAGTACTTGTCCTTAATAATTTTTCCGTAAAACGAACTGCCATACGTTGAATGCAGGTTTCTAATATTTGTGCATACTTTTCTCAGGCACCATGCACCATTATAAAATAATATTAGCAGATAAATAGAATACACAATATAAAGTATTACAGCAGTTGCAAATTCAAATGAATAGAGCATATGTAAATAGAAGTAAGTAAATTCATATTTGGAGTATTTTTCTTCTGTTACTATTGTTCACTCCATTTTATAAGCTATATCTGCAGCTGTTACTAATCCAAAGTAAAATATTACTACTCTTTTCAAGTAGTAATTTCGGGTAAAACTGTTACATAGCGATATAAAAGTAAAAAACGATATACTTATAGTATACCATGTATATTATTTTATACTGTCACAACGTTATAGTGTTATTCGGCAGTTTAGAAAGATTTAGATATAGCCTTAGAATGTATTAGATAGTTTTTGATAATTATATATAGTTTTAAAAAGATTTTTAAACATTTAGAAAGTTACACCTACAATTCTTCCTGAATATATAAACATATTTGAAAATAACCTATAACTATCTAATACTTTCTAAACTGTTAAAAAACATTATAAGGTTATGTACTTATAATATAATGTCGAATATAACAATAACATATATAATAAGAAACGTAATATATGATTAATAACCTTTCAGAACACTATACTGTCTTCAGCTTTTTTCGGATATGCCTGAAAATGGCGAAAGATATGACTCATTCACAGCTGTATTGACAAAAAAATTAATTAATTATCGACCTTTGAAAAACCTAACTTCATCCATTCCCAGATTCAATCCTACAGCCTATTCAATGTGTGAGAGGATCAACCCGTCCATCTAAATTGGTGAAACCCTGTCTCCAACCAACCAGGAACTAAGTCTACAGAACTGTCTACAAAACTGTTTATATACCTTTTAATTTATAGTTCACATATATTATCGAAATTGAAGAAAGAAATGAACTTCCGGATTTGTTCGATGATGTCAACATAATAATACGGCTGAATAAAATTTTTTCAGACAGCCGAATATGAGCAATGGGAATTATTTTTTCAGCGGGGTTTTTGATTGAGCAACTTTTAACTTTTCCGTCGGCTAGTATAAGCAAATCCATTTTTAAAATTAGAAAATAACAAACTGTTAATAGCCTATTTTTACAACACATATAATAGCACAGAATCCCATACATATATATATATTTATATTTAGTATCAAAAGATGCACAAGATAGCAAAACGGTGTATATGTATGGATAACGTTGTAATGGTTATTTCACAAATGTTAAACTCGAAAAGCTTCATTATCTGCTATGGTTAATTTAGGGCGGGATATGACTTATAAAGCCTCCATTGTGTATAAGATAAATAAGCTGAATTATGATAAATATTACAAAATCTTTGTTGAATATTAAAATTTCGTGAACGTCGAATAGTTGATTATTTAAAACTTTGTATCAATATATAATTGTAATATATATTTGTATCATTATATCACTATGAATAACTATTTTTGGACGTTAAATCAACGTTTATCTAAATTATTATTTTTGTCAAATTCAAAATAATTTCTTAATAAGGGTTTGCACATTTTGAATGATGTCTTGATTAAATATAAAAATTATCTGAGAAATGAAAAATATTCCTGTTAAAATGATAGCATTTAAAATAAAGATTTGACTTTTTGTTATAAACAATGAAAGCATGTTCATGGATTTTTACAGAATAAAATACCAAGGATTAATGTGAAATGGAGATGTTATGCTATAATATTGTTTGTAATTAGTCAATGTGTGGCTGCCAAAAAGGGATTTATGACTTTTTTCTTTTTAAAGTAATCTTATCCATTACCTCAGTCTCTTGTTCAACTCCCTCCCACTCCTTTGCGAGTGTAATGCGCTCCTAGACGAAAGTCTTGGAGAGACGCAGTTGTCTTCCTTATACTGCTGATCAGTTATTATAATGCAGAGCAGCATCGATTGCCTGGGAAAAAGTCTGCTATTTGTGTTCTAAATGCTGTTGGTGAATTTAGTCGATACACACGGCGCTTGTTTCTGCCAGTTTAATATTCACTCCTTCTAACCTTATAAGGCGGTAGATGTTGAGCGTTATCAAATTCGGTTGTGTGAAAATATACGATGATAGAGAGAAAGAAATAAAAGACATCATTAATCCTGTGTTTCATGTTAGTAGGCAAAAACTGTTTGAATGATAGCATGTAATTTGCCCATATTTTTATTGTTAACATAAAACTAACAACTGTTAATTATTATTATTATTATTCTCTCTACTATTAATGGCTGTTTGTATAGGACATTTTTCGAATCATTTTTCTGTTTTACTAACATTTTCACCAATTTTACTCGAAGAGAAATCGGTAAATGCCAATTGTGCCACTATCACTTTATATATTTGACCTTTCTTTCCTTCAGAAAACCAATGGAGGGCTATGAAACTGTGGATGGCATTGGACGGTCACAACATCAAAATCTTCGTGGTTTTGTTCCTCTAGTCATTTGCAGCCAGGTATAAGTTGATAAAAATTGATATTTTCTTTATAGTTAAATGGTTAGTGTAAATCAATTTCTATTTCTTGACATGATCAATGTTTAAGTAGAAAGAAATAGATCAAATGAATACACTCTTTAAAATATAACTATTTTAAACTCAGAGCTATACCTTGTTGCATTTCGTAACTGTAGGCTATTTTTCATTATTAAAAGAAATGAAGTGTTGCTGACTTGAATTACTTATCCGGTTTTTTAAAGGTCAACTTTGTGTTTATCATTGGGAGTGATCGAATGCTTAAAATTATATATTGTGAAAAGGAAACAGTTTTTACGATAATAACAATATATTATAATACACATTGACCCAACTAATTAATTTATCACCTCCACATTTAATGAACGTTTTATTAAAAATCGGATAACGTCTATACTTCATTTTGGTTGCCATTTCAAAATTTGATTATAATGTTTAATTTCATTATGTGTTTTAATTTTTTCATGGTTTTCACCATATAAGGTATAGGGATTCAGGAAAAGTAGAGAATTATTTTTTGGCATCATATCCTGGTCGGGGATTTTTTTCTGCTATAAATTGACAATATTAAATTTTAGACTATAAAATCACTTTCAATTGAAAGTATGTAATTTATAGGTGTTGAACTATATTCATTGGTCAATAGTGTCACACGTTTTATTCTATACGCAATTATCTGCTTTGACACTTAAATTTTCTTCTATACGCAAATGTGTTATCTACATATTACGCATGCTCTACAACTAACAAGTTCTCAACTGCTAGTTGTGTTACTATTTATCCGTGTTCCTGTGTCTCAGACCAATTAATGCGTTAATAATGTTTTTTAAATTTATGTATAAATTATTTAACGAAGCTCATATTTTATTGTATAAATTTATATCAATTTGTCTCTATTTATATGCGCAATTGTTTTAAATGCACTTTTCAATAAGAAAATATATCCAAGAAAATCTGAAGAAAAGATCAAGGGTTTTAATTTTAGTGTAAACAATTAGGGAATCCTTTAATCAGGGTAGCCACAGGACCTTTAAAATCATTTCAGGTCCTTTAAAGACCTAGGCAAATTCCTGTGCCTACCCTGTTTAATACGATTAGGAAAAAGTGCCGCCCGTATGTTTGATTTAGTTTTAGTGTTTGCCGTACTCGTGTTTAAGATAAAACCATTGGTAAGTGAAAAGACGAAAGAATTATAAGTTAGTGGTTCCTTTCAACGCAATGTACTTCAGACACGATATTTGATGATGAAAGGAACTGGAAGTCAGGTTTGTTGACTGTTCATTAGCAATGTAATGAACCAAAGCCTTCTTTGTATAATCAAGTGTAATGTAGTTGATATTCATACAAAAACTCCGGAATACTTAATTGAAATCGGGTTAATTTTAGATGCAAAAAAAGGGACAATCACGTCTGTGGTTTTTTGTTCCTCTAGATTTTCGGCTTGACTGCTGTAATCGCCGTGGCAATCTGGATGGGCAGCTTCTACGATGGCTTCTCCTGGAATAAAGCGCTTGTTTTTAACTACCACCCCCTCTTCATGGTGCTTGGAATGATATTTCTCTACGCTGATGGTGAGCAACCGTTGCCAACCTATATTATTATTATTATATATTCAACTTCCGTTGTAATTCTGATACCCGATGTCAAAGGTCAAGTGTGTTTCGGTAACCCTCTCTCACTGTCAGAGTAGACAGGGGGCTATGTTTACTTAGTATAAAATTGTTTCAAAATAACTGAATATTTCTGCAGCTGTACATGTTATAATACACACAGTTGTTTTATAACAATAAATTATACCTATTAAACTTTATCTCTTAGAGGTTATCGATTGCTTCCATATTATGCTAACATTAAATATGTTCTGCGTGAAAAAGTTATTTTACCCAACTTATTTCTATATGTTTATGGTGATCATTGGCTTCACATGAAAAAGATCTACACTATAGACATTATTAGATTAGCTAGACTGAACACGCCTAATGTATTACATTCAATGAAAGCGTTATGAAGGAATTCCAGAATAATCAGCCAATCAAAGCGCCTGGATGGTATTGGTAAGAAATGTTAACTTGTGGTAAATCGCACGGTAAATAAGCAGTAATATTATAACTAAGTTCAATGAAACAATACGATATACTGATTAATTTTGTGTTGACACAATACGAAATTAACTATATCGATTAATAATACATTTAAAATCAATATAATTCTGCTTTCAATAATACGAAATCTTCAATTTATTAACAGAGAACACGCATCTGCATAATTCAAAAGGAGTGTAAGTAGTAGGAGATATGTCGACTCTGGATCAAGCCTCCCCCCCTTCAAAAAAGATATGTCGACTCTGGATCAAATTTTATTTTTAATGAATGCACTTTGAATGCTGACCCAGATCACGACTGTTAAGTGCACTCTGACTTAGTATAAATAGAGACACTTTT
>JAUZND010001106.1:0-13699 GCA_034780555.1 Coelogynopora nodosa | reverse complement strand
CCCCCCCCCCCCCCCCCCCCCCCCCCCCCCCCCCCCCAGACTGAGGCGCTCTTCAAGGAATAAAAAAGAAATTTGATCAAATAGTTTTATGAAATGACAGCTGTATTAGTTCTCTTTAATGCGGTATTAAATACTTCGGGTGTTCTTCCCTTTTAAAAGTAGATCAAACGAAAATGTGAAATGTTCTGTTAAACAAAATTAATTAACAAGACGTTCTAAAATAATTATTAACATATTTGAAAATCCAAAAAATGCTTACACTTTGTAAAAGATCGTGTTTTAAACTTTATTCCAATTTAAGGCTTCATACAAAATATTTATGATCAAAATGAATATCAAAACTTTTATTTAAAGTTTATAACATGCCTATTTCTCCTCATGTAGCACCAAACAAGAAATATTGAACATTATCAGAATAAGTGGCGACTCAAGCCTATATATGTATATATACAACTGATACATTAAATAGCCAAAACGTGGAATAATAATATTCATTTTATTTTTGATACAATAAATAGTCCGAATTTGTAATAATAATATTGATTTTATTATTGTTATTATAAATAGCCAGAATTTGTAATAATATTGATTTTAACATTGATTTTAACATTGAATGTGATTATTTACTAACATTTCACTACCACCCTTGGACGATATAAAATGTTTGCTTACGGTTAATCCATACTTGCATTTTACTGTCACTTTTGGCAATTGTATAGCCATATCAATAGCCATAACAAAAGCCATATCAGTAGCTATATCAATAGCCATTACAATAGCCATATCAATAGCCATCTCAATAGCCATATCAATAGCCATATCAATAGCCATATCAATAGCCATATCAATAACCGTATCAATAGCCATATCAATAGCCATATCAATAGCCATATCAATAGCCATATCAATAGCCATATCAATAGCCGTATCAATAGCCATATCAATAGCCATATCAATAGCCTTATCAATAGCCATATCAATAGCCGTATCAATAGTCATATCAATAGCCATATCAATAGCCATATCAATAGCCATATCAATAGCCATATCAATAGCCATATCAATAGCCATAACAATAGCCCTATCAATAGCCATATCAATAGCCATATCAATAGCCATAGCAATAGCCCTATCAATAGCCATATCAATAGCTATTAAAATGTCACAACTTGCTGGAAAAATGTCATTGAATTCTAAGGAATTATACTATATACGAGTATTCATGATACAAGTTGAATCTTACTAGAAATATAATAAAAATCATAGAACAAATCATTTAACTACATATTTCCATTGTAAAATTTAAACAAGGACAAGCATATAAATATCATGTAATATTGTATATATTTGTAATATATATAATAAATTAAATTATAATTGATGAAACATACAGAATATCCCAAATAAGTAATCAAATGTGATATATCGAAATATGATTATATTATTATTATATTAATACTATTTCGTTGCAAAATATGTAACAAAGTCCATTTCAACGAAAAAGATTAGTTTGCCGTGAGCGGGTAATCCGGTCCTAAAGCCTCAGCGGCCAGTATGACGACCATGATGCCCTCGTCAAATAGGTGGAGAGGCAGAATATGTTAACAGTTCATATCTTGGCACGATAAATTTTTTCATAACAGTATGCGGCATATTTGATAGACATACGGAGTGTGATCCATCATCAATGTTCCAAGTCACCAAACAATAATTGTAGTGACGGTATAGTATTAGTATAGACAACACCATTGTTACCGTTCAAATTTGTTTCTATATATATATAAGAATATATAATTGATGAACTATAAACATTTTAATCATCCCATTTTTATCTTTAACGAATTGCGCTTCGGCGAAGTGTCATTCGGTAAAATTGGATTCGTTGAAATGCGACGACATGGCAGTAGGCTATAGCGATCCTTCTATTGCTGTCGTCGTGATTTCAGCATTCGAAGTTTCATTTTCTCCCTCACTAGCTCTTTGTATTACATGTTAGCTTGCCTGTAATGTAGAATACAACCTTACCCGGATGTCTCTTACATGCTATAGGCCTATCCGTGCACTGTCTCTGGAGGTTGCGGAAATCAAAAATGATGCCACACTCACAGCTGATCCCTCTTTAGCATATATTCGAGGAGTTGTCCTATGTTTTATAGTGTCGGTCTTATCATAACAAAACACAATCAGTGACTTAATTCTACCAATATTCACATATCTACTTCACTTTTTGTTCAGTGTATAACTCCCTCCCCTCTCCCTCCTAAACAGAACAATTAATTGTTTAATTGCTTTTTGTAAATTAGTATACATAATATACACATACAATCGTGGAAATATCAAGTTATAGCAACCATAAACACATTAAACGATTTTGATTGGACTACAACATGTTTCAATTAAAAATCGATTAATTCGATAAAAATTTGATAATTCGAATAAAAATCAATTGTTATCTGTGGGAGTAATACAAAAGTTGTGCGCAAGAAATCCTCCTCAAATTCTAATCAAGAAATTACCTAAAATAACTCTAATTTATGTTATTAATATCGGATGTAATTTCTGAAAATTTTGATAGCTTTAAATGTTTAATTAGATTTTGTATAATAAATAATTCAAGCGATCTTTAGTGCAATAAAGCGTCATGTTTTTGAAATAATAGACACACATTTGACAACTGTATGAATGAAGTTTCCATTAAGCAACGTTATTTGTCAAGATAAATTACTGTCATTACATCTACACTACTTAGTTATTTTGAAGTTCGCTGACAAAATGTTAAGTTTCAACATTCAAATGCAGGTATATATACAACATTCTGCTTATATATATAATCACCCGAAACTTATTCAGATTAGTTAATTTATTCCTTTTTACGAGATTTTCTTTCATTATTGAGTAAACATTTAAATTCTCAAGATTTGTAATAAATATTTATGTTATTATTTATGCAAAATCTAATAGATATTAAATTAAACATATGTGTGTTTTATAATGTAGTTGTAAAGGATTTTTGTTTGATATAGAATACATACAACAGGCAATACAGTATAATACATAAAGTTAACTCGACATTTTAGTTACTAGGGTATCTTTTTCTAATGTATTTTTCACTATTTTTACAATATTTAACTTTCTGGATATCTTTCATATATACTAATTAATTCTTTTTTAATCATAAAGAAATACATACTGTATAACAAGCGTGCTATCTGTTACCTTTATGAAACTAGTTCTCACCCAGCTATCTACTTATACAATGAAAAGGCATCGTTTTCAAAAAGATTGCTTTATCAATCTCGAAATCAATCATATAAGAAAACGTATGTTGGTTTTCGTCCGATAATATAATTGGTATATATTATAGTTTCCGTACATTAAATAACTCTATAATCTTTGCGAATTACTCAAATCTTTCATTATTTGTTGATGAAAGAGTTAGCCATATACACAGAGACAGATTAATTCACAAACCAACAGTTGTAATGTGTACATTTGCAAGATATTATTATATGATTACTGCTAGTTGTATGTAACAGTGCAGTGACTCCTTGAGAAAAAGGATCAAAAAAGGAAAGGTTATTGATTGCCTATATATATACTATTGTATATATTATAGTATAGCATAAATATAGAAACGACAAACAGAAAGCTAGTTATGATATCAAAGTGCATCATTAAAGGCAGCTGAAAAGATATAGATTTTTCACTTCCTAATATTGCCTTTACATGAAAGACACTCAACATGTCTTTTCTTTGATATGATATCTCATGTAGCTAATTGAATGTTTGATGAACAGAATCTATTTAATATATAGATAGTTTATTGCAACTTATAAAAAACCGTTTAAAAAGTTATATACGAACACTATAATTTCTTGTGATTGATGGGCGTAATTTGCCCCAACGTTTCAAAAACACTTCAAACAGTCTTACAATATTTTCCGATTCAAGTTGATTGCTTTGTCATGTTAGTCGAGATGAGTGAATTAACACTTTCGTCGTCAACAACTTGAGTTTCATCGTTTTTGCGCCATATTTTGGTTTTCGTGAACTATTATTGATTATATTGATCGACTATTTCGTCAAGCTTTTGTTAATTGAAATTTACCTATAGATAAATTGCTGTTAAAAAATATTTAAAGTGTAAAGAATTTTGTTTAGAGTGTAGGATAATAATTAAAGTTAAACAATAATTGAGTTAGCATAATAGTCACAAAATCACTTTTCAAACATCTCTCACATCCAAGAAAGCTCTTCTAACAATCCCGAAAGAATTATTTTCTCCTCTCTTTCCCTATATACCTTCTGGATAAACAAAAACAAGCGAATCAAAGCTTGAGGATAACTTATTTTCTGTTGATTTTTTTAAAAAAGTAGCACAAATGAACCCTCATTTCCGGCGAGTTATTATTTATCTCGCGTGCCAGCGATTAATACCCCGGTGCATCTTTGAATTCGGGTAGTGTGGCCTACATCAGACCACATCAGACATGAAGCGCCAGGCGTGGCGGAAAACTGTAACATGTAAAGGTTAGACGTTGGGAAATGGTTATATCTCGATCTATTTCCGCACCATTAAACGGTTGTGTGTGTTTTTTGCTATTTCGCCTACGACAAGTTGTCGGAAATTATTAACTCTAATAATTGTGTATTGAAAAAAGACCAAGAAAGCAAAGACCTCGAATATGACCTTTGAACGATTTTCTCTCCCATTAAAATTAATTATATCTAGTTAAATGTGTATTAGTAGTATATAGAGCAAAAATGTTTTCATTTTTTTAAATTTACATTAATAATGATCACTTTGTATTGATTGTTTTTTTAATTTAGTAGATATTTTATTATGTTATTTTAATATTTTAGCTAATGCCTTCATTAAATGAAACCATTTCTCGGAAACGTGTTTGGCAATAAACATATTTTTCCTACATTTATTTGGGATATTTTGTTTCTATATTATACTAATAGTAATTTAAGATTATTGATTACTTTTATAAATTCTAACAATTAAGCTGTTTTATGTCTGACAAAGGACAATAACGCCAAGATATAAGGCTGCTTTCCTTGAAAAAAAAAGAGTACAAACCAAGTTATAGGTGTTATCATTATTCAGCATTTGCAAGAATAATAAAAGCAAATAATTTATAAACTTTATACATGTAGAATCTATTGATTCACCGATATATAGTATATTATAGTACATAGATAAATACTTTCTCATGCCAGTTTTTCTCATAACAAGAAAGATATATATACTAAAATACGTATTCATTATTCTATAATAATCTCTGATACAGTTAATAATAATAATAATAATAAAAATAATCTTTGCATAGAGTTAAGCTGCAACTGCCCTTGATGGTTCAAAAAGTATGTTAAGTTTAGTAATGTTTATTACGCAAACAATTACTACACAAGCTGACTGACGCATTCAGAGAAAAATTAACAGTATACAATTTCTAATAGATATCGTATGTTTAAATTGAATACAATTGACACAAAGAATTCAACATATAAATTGATTAGTTGTTTTCTTAGATATAAAGACATCAGATAAGAAAAGGTTGTGACTTAAATCCGGAGGAAACACATATTTTTCAAGTGTATCAATGCAAAAGTAGCAAACGAACAGGATAACTGTGAAGGACGTGTGACATTCAAAGTGGATAATGTTGAATTAAATGACATTTTCAAGATAAATAAATTAATGGGATTTTAGAAGGTCGATAACAAAGGTGAAAACTTGATTTGTGCAGTAAAACTAATATAAATAATTCCTCTAGTTTTTACTTCGCTTCGGACTTTTCTCCGGATTCAAGTCACGACCCGAAAAATGTTGGTTTTACCCTGCGAGAGATTTCAATTGTGTTAAAAATACTTCCTAGTGCGTTTACCTAAAGCTAGAAATACTATGTGTCCAAGAATAAATACGGGTTTTAGTTAAGGATATGCAATAAATTTAAATTCATGGAAAAGAATGTTAATTATGCGTTCAGCTAAGTTAGGTGACATCTTAAATTATTTGAACATGCCAATGTAATGTCTAGACTAGACAGTTTCAAGAAAGATGACACTTTATCGATTATTGAAATATTTCTTTGACGTGTATTAAATCAATTTCGGGTAAACTAAGTGATTTCGAAAGGGTTTCATAAACCATAATTTCAAGCTAATTGCTCTCTGTAGTCCCTTAGTGATTAGAAATCCACGATCAATCAGTATAATTTAAAAGGCTTTTACGACTTTTATAAACCATATTTGTCAGTAAACGCTTGCAACAAACCACGAACTCCTTAAAATAAAAGACCAAAACAAACCCAGATTTACACATATCAATACATAAAATGTACAGGATAATATTAAACACTTCCATTATATGTATGATAAACATAATTATAGAACACATGAAAGCATTCATCAAAGACAGACAAGAAATCATTTTCTCGAGAGTAGTATCTGCATCCTAACCATAAAAATAAAGTAATTGATGATGCTTCAATCTTTTGGAACAGCATGCCAAAAAAAGTATACAAAAACTGCAAAATCGCAGACAATATTTAATTTAGAACTGACAAACGATCTCCAAATTCATGGAAAAAACTGTTAGTGTTACTTTCAGCTAAGTTAGGTGACATCTTACATTATTTGAACATGCCAATGGCTGGACTAAAGTTGGTCTAGTCTAGACTATAGGTTACAGTTTGAAGAAAGATGACACTATCGATTATTGAAATATTTTTTTGACGTGTATTAAATTATGGAACAATTCTTTGAATTTGTTTTCTTCAAATTATAAGTGACATATACTTATAAATGTTTGTTCCTTTATGGGAGGTTAGATATTTCTAATATTTATAACATTTCATTCATGTGATTTTTATTTGTTATTATATTGTTTCCAGTTGTGAACATACATTCTTCAATTTTTTATATTTTTAATTTACAGAACATATCTTGCTTTATAATATATAACTTTTATCCACTAATTATAAAATATTAAATTAATTCGATAATACTAAAAATAGCTATATAATTAATTATAATTAGTTATAATTAATTATATTTGTTGATCTCAGAATTATTTTTAATGTATACGTATATCTGCCATGTTTATCAATATTCTAAAATCCCATTCGTTTGTTTTTCTTAGCTACTTTAATTATTTTCAGATTTATCTTGTTTATCTTAGCTACATTTGCATTGACGACCTTTCAAAAATAATTTTTAAAAGAGTTTTAATTCACCGACCGCACCAACTTAATTTCAACCAATGTTTACGTTCGGTTATTCAGTGACATAATCAATAGTCAGGCCTACATTATCTAAATAGTACTGTTGTCCACAGTTCCATTGTTAATACTACATATAGCAGACAACAGCTATGAATACTTTAATTGGGCAAAATCTGTATTTTTCGCCAGTTACAAAATCGAAGAAACAAGTATTCTAATTTGGCAAACAAAAAATGTTTATCATTGCAAAGAGGGCCACAGTTAAGGGGAGTAATTACCCAAAAATATCCTGCCCTAAAGATCAGTTATAAGCTAATTAACCAACTCTTTGCACTGTTCCACAACACAAAGTCTGCCATCTACCTCATTATAAACCGAAGACAACAAATACAAATGAGGGCGGAGTACTTTCAATTTTCTAGAAAATAATGACGGAGCAGAGCAATATAGCTCAGTAGTTTGAGAACACTTTCAGTGATTATGTGATTATTTATTCTTTTGTTACCTATATGAAAAACGAAGTGAACACGGATACCGTCGCCTACTCCACAAAATTGATATTGCAACTGTCATTTTGTCAAGGTCATTTATTAACGGTCTTCCACTTTTAATATTTACATGTACCATTGAGTAATTGCTCTCCATACACTAAATAACCGTCCACATATTGGAATCATATGTATGCCTTTCAAAGTTGACTTATACCTAAACTATTGTTTTAATTCCGTCGGCCACAGCACCAGTTTGCCGTAAATTTAAAGACAGCTATTCTTTTATTTTACTCACATCCCTGTAATTCAACTTATTGGTGAGAAGGATAGCTTCCTCTCCCTCTTTAAAATATGCAGTTGTGTTTTGTTCCCTGGGACATTTGTGATTTAAGCCTGGAGGAATACCCTCTGAGCAAGCATAGTATAAATAACATATTTCTTTTGAAAACAATAGTTATATAGTGACAGTCTTGTTTTAGTTTAAAATGCGCTATTTATACTTTTTAACCCACGCTGGCAAGATCTATTTTTACATCTTCAGAGCCCTGGGGGAGGGAGGGAGGGGGTGGGGGGAGAAGTAATAGACCTCCTACACTTAATCGACTCATTAATTTTAAATAGAAGAATAGCATTGTAAGTATTTATTTATTTATTAATTCTAAATCACAAAGGAAACAATATCAACATCATGAAGAGAACAATTTTACGCCTACAATGTCTAGCTACTAAAAAATAGTAAATAAAATGTCTCTTTTTTTTAAAGAAGAAATTCAATTTTTGTAACTAATGGATATCTAATATTTTATGTGAAAATATGCAAATACATATTTTTTAAATCTTTTTCATTACAATTCATCTACCATAAAATAACTATAACATTAGAAATTATAAAAAATAAAATTACAAAAGTCCAGTAAATTATTTTTTTAAATTTAGTACCAGAGGGTAAATCCAGTGAATCCCCTCCATTATTCTGTGTTGCTAACAATACACAAGTAGCTTAACCTATAGTAAATTAAAACCAATGCTGTATATTGGAGTACTCTCTCTCCCCCCCCCCGCATTCCCCCGTTGCCCTCATCTCCCTATCGTATATTTGTAACAGAATCGTTGTTTTTAAAACTATTTCATGCAAATATATATCATTGACACGACGCGTGCATGCTTCAATATAAATCAGTATAATGTTTATTATAATTTACTTTAAATTGATTTACTATAAAATTATATTTATAATAGCTTTTTTTTTAAATGTATCAATAGTTATTTTGAATTCAATTAATATTTTTCTTCAACTATAAGTTCTCTTTTCTTTTGTGTAATTTTATGTGATAAAAATGTGTCTCTAAACTTTGAAACATTTTTATGTGTACATTGGGTACATGTTTTCAACGTTTACAAAATTTCGAATAATTTAAAAAGTAATTCTTTTAGTAGTACATTCTCCGTTAGTTCTTTATTTAAATAATTTAAAAGTATACGTAAACTGAATACATTTGATCTATGGAAAGTAATATTTTGTTTTGAAAATAATTCCTATATTTAAAATTTTAAATATTAACTGTTTATCGATTATTTACGATTACTGTATTAACGATTAGCGGATTAAATCAAATTATTTGCGGATTTTAAAGGCGTATTATTAATACCTTAATTTGGATTTAGCTTGTTTTTTAATGTGTATTTTATTAATAATAACATATATAAAAATCATTTAAACAATCGATTCACATGTGAAAATAAAAAACTTCAATACTCACCAAAACTTCAGTACTCAGCAAATTAATTTAAGAATGAGGCGAATTTTATCTATGAACGTTTATCATTTTAATTTTCAGAGGCTCCACAAGTATTCGATGTTTTCTTAGTCCACGAATAGACAGGTTAATAATTAATTGTATATTACCTGATGAAATAAAACACTAAAAAAAACAGACACGAGAACACGCATAACCCCGCGGATATCATCCTTTTCTCTCGTCTACAAACGGATCACTAACGTCTTGCACAATCAAATGTCTAATCGTGATTGGCTAATAAGCTTTAGGCTTTAATGTGGTAAACGATGGGTGGGTTTCGGTTGGGTTATTTCATAATATTATGTAGGAGCTTAAAATAATAATAATACTTTGCTTTGTAAATATTATAAGCAATTGGGAACATTAATTAAAATATAGTTTGAGTTGTTCGCATAGAAATGTTTTATTACTATTAAGTAATTAATTAATTTTTCAAATAAAAATTATGAATTGGATACCTATATATATATTATATTTAAACAAGAAAAAAAGCGTGAAAAATCATTTTGAAGCAAGTTTCTTATGAAAATATATATGTAATGTCAGGTTTTTATATCTTTCTTACCCTGTATTGATTACTGTATTGATTGATTACCTTGTAATCAATTAATTGATTATTATTGTATTGATAGGGAAATTAATATACACTGGTTTGTACTCAACTAACCTAAATAAACAATATTGAAATAACTCTTCAAAGGTTGTTAATGCTCTTTTTGTAACCAAATGAATAGGGGCCCACCTATGGATAATACAAACAAAAAACTTTTTTGTTTAATGTGTTAAACTTATTTTTATAATTTAATGTTAAAGATTTAATTTTATCTGTCCCTTGTTGGCCATTAAAATATTAAATTTTAGTAAAAAGTATGTGTTCTAAGTTGTTGTTTTGAGATATATGTTCCGGTGTTCGGCTCCAATATGGAAATAGTGTCAACAACCAACTTGAAAACACCGACTTGCAGACAGCTGTACTATAAAACATCTAATATTCTAAGAAACAACATTTTTTGTTAGCTATATACCACGTCATCTTGAAGAATACAATATATAAAGATGTATATATATATATACATATGTATAATCATTGATCTGTTATAAATATTATCAACTTCCATCGAAAGGTATACATTAAGTTTTTTTCTCCAGTCATTTTCATATCCTACTAAATATTTCATATTGCCCCTCCACGCTTTATGCTTAACATATATAATGCACACTACCAATTCTCGTATCATTAATGTCCTGATTAAAGATAAGATACATTATTGATGCTATATAGAATGAATGCAGTGTCTCCGATATAGGTATATAAGGTCAGCCAGCTGTCTCCCAAAACACCCAAAGCCGGGATTATGAAGATTACGCTCAGATTAGAATTATGTATCAGGTATTACATACATATGAACTGTTTTACGGTACTGTTTGTCTAAATTCACAAATTCTATTGATTTATAATTTGTATATATCGAAGATTTTATAAGTTTACGGCAAGATACAACACTTGTATTAACTCCTCCACAGCCCTGGTGGAGGGGTTACGACCGCCCTAACCCGAAACATTTCATCGAACTGTATCAGAATGACACAGCCAATCATCGTGAAAAAATATGTTCCGGTCATTTTAGATTTATTTAAAAAAAAACTCCGACACCCCATACCGGTCGCTTAAAATGTCAGATATTTTAAAAATCACAAAATTAGCATTAATTATTTTCCCGATTTATTTGTAAATGTTTTATTTTACAATATCGAAAAAAATTATTATATAAATAAATATGCTTAGTGAATGAAAAAATTTAATTATTCATTTTCTGCGTCTGGACTGACTTCAGCAGTCAATGCAAATAGGTAATTCGCACCAGTATCAACTGGGTATGTCAATAATTTGAAATTGTTCTCCTCACATCCAACAGTATCATATTCATGCAAAATCTTGTTTGTTCTCATAAAATATTGTGTAGTATAACTATAGTATGCCAAATTTTAGAGTGATTGACTTATCTGTGTTACTTGATCTCAAAAATCGATTTTATGACATGGTACGGACCAGGCCAGAACACCAAAATGGACTTTTGAGCTAGTGAAATCGTTCCAAAACGTATAGATAAATCATAATTATTTGATAAAAAAATATTTATTCTTTTTCGATTTCTAAGTGTCGGCAATTCAAAACATTGCGCCCTATGACGTCATCAAAAAGTTTTAAAATTATGACAATTAACAGAACTTTTTTTTATAATTTCATTGCTTGTTTCAGTTACAAAAAGCATTTAAGGTTGATACATTTATTTGATATATTATTTCAAAATTGACATTTTATGACGTCATCATTAAAACATTGATAACGAGAAAGAAAAAAATTTCAAATTAAATGTCACCATATTTGTTTGGATACGAGGTATGCGTACCGAGAATCGAACTCTCCACCGTCAGGATTGACGGCGGAGGTGTTCACCACTCGGCTACCGCAGCTCTCATTGATATCAACATATCTATGTTCAATCCTGAGAAATCCTGAGTTTGATTTTCGGTATCTACGTATACCTGGTTTTAGTAAATCAAAAGCGCTAGTACATTGAATTTTTTCACATTATTTGGTTCGGCTATAGTTACCCATTATGTAGGTATCCATTAGATTTGTAATTAATAAAATTTCCCATACATGTAAATGTTATGAAATATATGTTTACTTTTATGAAATACGAGTTTACTTTTATAAAATACATATTTAATTTGGTAAAATACATGGTTACTTATTTATAATGCGAATTTTATGACTTCATTATTAAAAATTTAACATTTATTCACAATTTCTGATCTATTCAGTAATATATAATGCAACCAAATTCCACGCGAAAATAGAACACCGTTAAACATTAAATTTAAAAAAATTGTAAATCAAGAAAACATACTACATAAAAAAATTGTAAATGGTAATTTTTATTATTTTGACCGGAGGTTTTATAATTTGTTTACTCATTAAATTCGATATAAACCTTAAATTAATAAATATATTAATGTTCAAAGTTTTTTGCAAAATATCTACTACTTATCAACTATTTCAATTTTTGAATCTTTGCTATGCAAGCTATGTTTAGATAAACCATGTCTACATTTTGTGAAACCATATTAAAAAATATATTTAAAACGTTAACTTAAAAGAGTGTGTAAATAATAGTAAAATATCATATTATAAGATGAAAAATGTCAACAATTATATTTATAAAAATTTGATACGATTACTTATTGTTAATGACAAGTTTAATTTAATTTTTTTTCGAAACAAACTTTTTCTGTTTACATAAAAAATATTATATTGCACCGTTTCTTCTATAAATGTAAATTTACATTACATTTTTGTGTTATTTTGTGTCGCAAATATCTTAAAATATGTGTGACTTACCCTACCTCTTGCACAAGAAGTGTACCTTACAAGAGATCACATTTTACCCTGCCTACCTATCACAAATATCTTAAAATATACGCCTCACCTTACCTCTTAACATATATGTTATATATACATAACTGTTCAACTTTGAAACATATTAGCTACTTAATATATTATTAGTATGTGTGTGTGTATGTTTATATACATAATAAATAATTTGTACAATGTATAATTTTTAATCTAAAACTTCTTGAACTTCTAAATTTACATCATCAATGTATATATGCACACTATATGCTAAACATATATGAAACGCTTGTTCTATAGTTTTTAAAAGATTTACGCTTTTAAAATCGATTAAGTAATTATTTTAAACAAAAAATAAAATACAAATATTTGAAGTATTCTGAATAATTGAAATGGAAGATCATAACAGTCGTTCTACTTAATGAAAAATATTCTACATCATTTTGAAGTTAACTCAATGCACTCAATGCACTCAATGCACTCAATGGAAATTGAATAATTTTTTACAACAAAAACGAGCCGAAATCATTTTAGTCTGTTTAAAAACTCGGTACCATTTCAGACCGGTTCAGACCGGTTCAGAAGTTAATATATAGATTACCGTCATAGGTATAAACCACGACGCACATATTTTATTTATATCTAATTGGATATATTTGGAATACATATAATTAGATCTTCCGAAAAACGAATGGATCACGGTTTGATCTTAATTTGTTTGCATGGTGTATATATATATTTATATTGGGAAAGTTGACA
>JAUZND010001105.1:0-13700 GCA_034780555.1 Coelogynopora nodosa | reverse complement strand
AAAAAATATATGCCAAATTTACCTAATTTTATACGTACAATTGTTTGAAATTTATATTATTTATTCATATTACATAGATAAATGTAGTGCATATAAAAAAATAATTTATTACACAGTCATTACCGTTATAAATTATGAATACAATAACTATTATATATGACTGTGTTTATAAAAACAATAAACTAGTATCTATGCCTTATCCAAATATAGATTCTAAATATAGAACTTAATTTCAAGACAATTTTCTAAAATAGAAGTCGTACTGAAAGGAACCCATTTTTTATATGCACCCATAAAGAAAGGGTTAAAGACCATTCTCGTAATTCTCCTAAATATGAAATAAAAAACTACCCTCTTCCACCCCTTGCTTTGGAATTTCTTTTATTCTTTTTTATAGGCACAACAATTATTGCCGTTGTACATCTTTGTAGGTTGCGATTATTTACAAGATTTTCAATTCCTTCTAAATCACATGCCTGAGAATGGCTTACAGATCACACTAGATATCATTGTTGCATCTCTTCATACTTAATTCTCATTTGTGTATCTATATAATTATAAGACACCAGTTTTATCCCATTTCTGACGCTATGATAGTCTATAGACATCATTCATGTACCTATAGTATTATTTTTAGCAATTTAAGTGCAAATATTATTGTTTTACTTTTGTATTAATTATCTTGGAAAATCACGAGGAAAACTATTTTAGAAAAAGTGTACTAAGAAACTATTATAAAATATTTGAGTCCTAAATTGTTTTCCTTTTAAAACGTAAGTGTATATGGCAGTATCAGCAACTCACACCAGACTCATTATCGTAAATGATATTCCATATACAGTGCATAACAAGTATATAAAGCTTCCGAATGACAAATATTATGTAGAAATAAAATACCGAATTGGATTATAAATAAAAAACCGAATTGTATTATATAGTATAATTTTAATATTTTTCAGATAATTTCGAAGCTAATAGTTTAGAAATATATATCAAAGATATATATTTTAAACATGTGGCGTATATTTAACATAACTTATCTACCTATGCTTATAGTTGCAATTAATATTTTATAGTTACAAGTAGATCACTGATTCATGGTTAATTTTTTTTATTAGTCAAACTTACAACTAGTCTGTAGATTGATATGTTCCAAGTTTATTTTACATTCTAGTGCTTGACTGTGCTCAGCGATAATTTACCGGTTTGTTTGCGCACACCATAACTATTCCTATAGCGTTTAGTGCCTAATTTATTTAGTTGTAAAAATCATGCAAGCTGTGATGGACTTAAAAAAGTTTTTATTTGGTTTACATTTACAAATTATTTTCTCTTCACATTGGAACCAACTGTCACCAAATTTTGCAAATACAATGTAGTTGCCATTATTTGTGGATATCCCTACATCATAAATAATATCAAAAATGTAATTATTGCAATTATTTAAAATAAAGTGATCATACAAACATACTACTTCGACCATGATATATTTAACTATTTTATATGTTATTAATAAATTTAAAATAAAACTCTGTTAAAAAATCTGTTCTGCTGGGAAAATATCACTTGAAATCTTAAGAATAATAGGTGTTGCTATTTTATCAATATAACGACTATTGTTTAAAAGTTTAAGGGCTTATTGAGGATTAAGAATGTTAAATTTATTAATAAAATTGAAATCTTCCCAAAAAGGTCTACAATAAGTGCTTCTTTGACTTTAACTCGGTTTACCATGTAGTTATGAATATTTTCAAAAACAATTTCCTACTATTTGGATATAATTCACCAATGGAAAAATATTTAATTCTCAAGGTTTGACTTATTGTTTAAAGAACGTTATAAATTAATACATTGTCTAAAAACACTGCCTCAATAGATTCTATTTTGTCATTATTTCTAGTCTACCTCGGAAACTGCCCCACCAGCTCTTTACGCCGACACGAATGGAGTCGATCACGAGGATGCAAAACCAGAGAAAAACGGTCACACCGATGACGACCACCAGGAACAACCAGTGGCATCATCAATCGCTGTAGAGACTAGCCCAGTCGTTCAAGAGCCCGAACCAGTGCCCACCCGTGCAGTCGAGCAGGATGACTCGGCCCTCTCAGAATACACGATTCCGGAACCGGTTTCCCCCACCTCCGAGGTCACCCCAGCCAGCTGCGAAGAGCCACAACAGCCCACTGTCATTGCTGCGGCGGAAGAGACGACATCAACTGTCGCCGGTACCGAGGCGCAACATCAGGATGACTATGTGCCGCCACCCACAATCTATCACACGGAGGAAGAACAGCCGTCGTCGTCAGTGGCGGAGGAGAGCGTCACTGAAGCGGTTGCTAGTGCTGAAGTGGAGCTGGCCCATGTTGAGTTAGCGTCGGGTCCAGAGGAGCAGTCTGCAAGCGTTGAGGAACCATTGGTGGTCTGTTCGCCCAGTTTTGAGGAACCAGCGGTCAGTTCTTCCGAAGTTAAGACCCCTGTTGTGGCGGCGCCGCCTTCGACTGAGCTCAATTTGAACATGAGTGCGGCAGAAATGCGCGCCAAGCTTGGTGGAAATAAGCGCCGTGTTGTAATGGATACGTCTGGGACATTCAAGGATAAGACAATGTTTTTCCACCAACTTTAGAAGCCATCTGCACAGTTCTCTACTTTGGTTTATTTTCGTCATTGTTGTTAACCCACCGGATACAATTATGTTTGCCTTTGTATTAGTACAGCGCGAATACCAGAAAATCCTTGCCTCCCATTAACTTATCAAGATAACTTTCACTTGTTATTAGAATAACCTTTTATACTGTTTGGTTCACAACAATCAGTTTTGAGCTTTTTGCAATATATAGAGCTGTGACAACGTCATTAATTTTTGTTCTTTGTTTCCATATACTGTGTTCTTTTAGCTGTTTGCAACTGATCCATTGTATCTTTCCAGTTTGCTATTTTCTTAATTATTGGCATTATTCTTCTATAACGAGGCTATTATTTAGCTTATTTGTGACCAAAAATGATTATGATATTTAATTTAAATATACTTCTACTATTTAATTGTGAACACTTTTCTTGTTTTATTTTGCATTTAACTGAAATATATATTTTTTAAATAAATTTGTTTAGAGGTTATATTGATAATAATTCTATGTAGTCGGTTAAATCTATATTTGCCTTAATCTTGTGTATAACTAACCATTTATTTATTCAAATTGTTGCTTAATTTGTTAATACTGAAAAGCTGGTAACAGTATTATAATATATATCAGAACAGTAATATTCTAATATGATGACATTTCTAACGGTGTAAAATGTGTACAATATTATTGATTTATTAGTAATATATCTTTTGAACTATTCCATACTGTCTCTGTTAAATCTTTAAATATATTTATTATTTCTTAAATTTGAAAATAATTCATAATAATAAAAACTTATTATCGTAGTCCAATGTAATAACACAGGAAGTAATATATTTTTTAATTACCAACGAATTATTCACTATTATTAAATGTTTATAAATGTCTTGAGAAAGTAAATATAGTTGAATTCAGATATATTTATTGTGGAGAGTTTAATTTATTAGTTATTGAAAATATATATTTGTACTTACGTACAGGATCAAAATATAATCTTTCTTTGTTATAATTGAATGTAGTGTTTCTTAATAAGGTATCCATATTCAACTATAACTGTGTAGACAACTAAAGTTTTATAATGATTTTCATTTTATAAATACAGTCTATAGGTATATTACTGGCTAAACCGGAATTTTGGCAATACCGGACTGATTTTCAATCCTTAACATTTCTCTGTATTCTTTATATGTTTTTAATATTGGATAAACCGGAATCGCTTAAACTGGACTTCGGACGAGTTTTTCTGTTAAATACATAGATTTTTACTAAGTATTTCTAAACCGGGTTGAAAGATCAATGCAAACCCGACAACTGTGTGGAGAGAGCAACGCAAAAAAACACTATACTGCAATCCAAGACAGCTAATTAATCACCAGTGCCTGTCTGTTTTATAGTACTTATTAAAAGAGACTCTACTTTCATTTTTTAATTTGGATAATTATGTACATATACTATATAAATAAATATACAGAATGAGTGATTTTTTAAATTTTGTCTAAACCGAATGTTTTTTTGCTTGTCTTGTTTAGCCAGAGTAGACTGTAAATATAACACTTATTTGAAGGAACCATATAAAAGATACAAGTTGATTATGCCGTTGTTATTTCTTTTTATATTAATCAACTTTATATCCAAATGTATACTAATACATTCCTGCGTTACATAAAACGGTGATTTAACTTTTAATGATATATCTATTAAATTTCTTAATTTTAATCCAACTATTTGAGAAAATAAAGCTATTAAACAGAACTTTCTCAATATCATTTTAATTAATACGAAGGTGAGACCTATCCACGAGTTTGAGAATGGAAAATGTTCACTTTTATGCATACGGCCTATTGTCCTGCATCCTTTAATATTTGTGTATAAATAGTACATTTGGTAATTTTGAATACTTTATTGTTGCAGTGTTTTCATAAATATTGGACACTGAAAAAAAGTTGATTCCTTATCGGAAGATCCATGGATAACGTATGAAAATCGTTTCAAATTAAATTAACCCTTTAAAATGAATATATTACTTTAATATGTTATAATGTTCTGTTAATTTGTTTTTAATTAATGTATTCACAATTCATGTATTTAAAATATCATCTAAGTAAAGTCAAAACAAGTTTGTGGATAATTTTTGAAAACTTTAAAAATGTTTTGTACGTTCTGAATGACAAACTACAAAAGAATATCTTAGTATCATATACCGCGCTTTACTGTTTTACTATTGAGCAACGTGGCAACTAAAGAATGAAATTAAACAGAATCAAACAATTTTTATTCTTATATAGACCGTATATAATTGATTTTTTGCGGGGAAATTTAAACATTTATAATGTGAATATATAAATGCATATATTATAATATATGAACATTTTAAATTTGTTTAATACATACAAATTTAGTTAAAGTATATGGTACTTTATACATTTGAGTATACTCATTTATATATAAATATATGTTGTATAGTATTTATATCAAAACATCAACATTGAGTGTATGTATTAACTAGATATAAGTACAACGTAAAGTTAATAAAATAATTATGAAAAAAAATCAAATTTACCATTGACTTTATACTAAAAAATATTTTGGTAAATGAAATACGACATATCCTGTATTCAAGTAAACATTCGGTTATTATAATTCGGCATGTAATTTTTACTGTTCTATAAGAATATGAAACTTTCATATATCGAGAAATCAATTATACAAGCTATCGTATTTGTAATTATTGTTGTCTATTGTCAAAAATCAAATGAGACATGACAGATTGTTTGCAGCCCCCCCCCCCCCCCGGCCCTATACTGCTGTTACAAAAGAAAAAAATTTTAGATCGATGTGGGAAAGTTGTGCTATAAGGGTGTGTGAGTACGTGGTAACCTACAGTTTAAACTGTAGTATACCTATTTTGGTATTTCACCCGACTTTATCACTATTAAAAAATACGTTTTCTAAATTTTCAGTACTGCAGTTAAACATTTTCATCTATCAAGTATATAGTTCATTAATTTGATTTCCACGATGCAAATTTCATGGAAATTTATTTAAGAAAGAACATCTTGTACGTTCTCGTTTCTAATTTAAATGTTAAAATTAATTGAAAAAAAGTTGTAATAACTCCAACTTAGTACACTAATTTTAAGATTGTTTGTTGTTGTAAATTGTATATCGTAGGCTAAACTAAATTAATGTAAATGAACAGTTTGCTAAAATCAATTCGATATTTTTTTGATTGTGCATTTTTTGTTTGTGGATGTTGTGTCATTTGCAATATTTGTATACTTAAAGTGCTTATTAATAATAAAACTACCAAGAGGGAGAGGATTCAAAATGTTTATTTTTGTTTCATAGGCTAACGTTTTCAAGCATTTTCTAATAATAAATTGCTTATTATGATTGTCAGAAAATTCCGAAGTAATTGAGAGTATTACTAAAAATATAAAAAATGTCCTTATTTAATCCTAATACAAAGTACATATTTAAAAATTATGAAAGTGTATACATAATGACAAGGAATAGAGCACATCAATAGAATTTAAAAGGAAAAGAGTAGGCCTACATCAATATTAAGAAGGAAGAGTGTCCATTAATCTCTTCGGAGGAAACACTAGGTGACCAATTCTCAAGATTCGTTTCTTGAAGAGTGAAAATCTTATGCTTTCCAGCAAGAATTACGTGCAAGATTCTCGGGGGATTATGTATGTATACAAGGAAAAAATCGTGCAAGAGTCTAGCGGAATCTTGCAATATTGTAAAATAAAAAGTCAAATTATTATTGTGAAGGAAAAGGGACCATCAAGAATGAGAAAGAAATAGGCCCACCAATATTGAGAATGAAGAAGGCTAATAATACTGATAAAAGAAAAAGGAACATCATTATTGACAATTAAAAGTGCAAATCAGTATTTATTTTAAAAGGAAAATAGCATATCAGTTTTGAGAAGGAAAGGGCCCTTGACAGTACCAAAAGCACCTCGGTATATTTAAATTAAAATGTAAACACAAGTATTGTTGAAGGAAATTACATGTATCCACACTGTTGACAAAGAAAGGGCACATTTAAAATTATTATGAAGAAAGAAATGATGAGATCGGATATGTATAATTAATTACTAACTAAGGGAAGTTTCATAATAAAAAGGGCATCGCTGCGGGTGGGTATACATCCAGATTACCACAACCCTGTATTCCCCTTATATATCTGATTATTATTCATTCAATTATGGGGTAGTGCGCTTATATAATAAAATTAAATAACTTATTAGATAAAATTCATATAAATTTATCTTTAATTATAATTTAAACGTATTAGCTTAGATAATATGTAAAATGATTCACATAAAAAGTTAAATGTAAAATAATTTTACCTTAAATTCACTAAATATCAAAGCGACTCAAGAACTCAAAGAGATTTATCTACTCAATTTATAAAAAAATTATTTTCAATATATCGGCACTTAACGCAATAAATAATTTTTTATTGTGTGAATTAACGAGCAATAATATATTAATATTTACCAAACTCAATGATAATCAAAATTCCTATTTATATGCCTGCCTTTTTGCAATAAATTCATCGTTTTTATTTTTTTAATCAAATTAAACTTAACTGTATTATAATAACCGTTTTTGATATTTTTTAAAATTTTGTTTTGTAAGATCTTATTTCTATCTTATTATTTCTAATTTGCTAAATGTAATGGAAAATTCAATATATTAACATCATCTTAAAGGCAGAGTTCCAAGAAAACATTGTTAACTATGTTTTTAAAATCTTCCTAGGTTTTTGTGAAAATATCCCATAATTATTTTAAAGAAATTTAAGATTTTGACTCGATATTAGAAAGATTTCATAGATAGACGATCTAACCAAAATCTTTCAGATTTTAACGATATCATTTATATAAAATACATTTATATAAATATCATATTTTACTGTGTTTGTTACACAGTCATTTCATTTGAAATCGTTAAGAGTTGTGATAATTATAAGTTTGTATGGAAAACTATATTATATAAATGTTATTGAATAACATTATAGAGAAAGATAAATCTTAATTGATATTATATTTTTTCTATTTTGTGTCCACTTGTAATGTATAATTAATCTATTTAGAATGTGATCCCTAAAATTATATTTAATTCGTTCACATTGTTTTTTGCGGTATGCGCGTATAGATATTTGTTTTTCTACTTTTCAATTTTGTCATATATTCTTATTTTACTCATTTAAATATATTACTAATAGTTAATTACTTACTTTATTGTGCTCTTAAAGATTCCGTCAACATTGATCGTGAATGCCGATGATGGGTTCTATTCTGAAAGGCGTGACATCGGTATTACTCAGGGACTCCAACAGGGCGTTATTACTGACTTGTCGCTGATGATGAACGGCGAAGTTGCTAAGCAACTGCTGTTGGGTCAATTATCCGGGCAATGCACGAGCAGTACATTGTATAAGGCAGTCAAGGAAACAGGAAAACCATTTGGTAAAAAATTAATTTAATGATTATTCTGAATTATTTGTTTGTATTTGAACATACGAAAATAACATATCTATACATATTTATTGATCATTTATGAAGGATATTAAAAAAATGGGAATAATACTTAGAGCATTAATCTTTGAAGAGTAACCCTAAGAGTATTTAAGTATAAAATGTGTGACTACCAATGTGTGTCCTTTCTGCCAATTTTCATAACATTTAAATTGGGTTTAAATTTAAATTTATGTTTATTATAATTACAATAATATTTTATTACACTATAAATAAGATGAAATAAAATAAATACCATTAATTATTTTGGTAGTGAAATATTTCTTGCTTTAATTTATTTTAGTTTTAATAAAACCAAATTTAAACAAACCACCGATTTTATTTTGTTTCTGTTCGACAAAGAATTGTCAAATTGTTTATGAAAATTGTTATGTTTTTGTCATATTTGTCACAAAATATAATATAATAACATATTCATATTATATTATATTGTGTAAACATTAAATTATGAATACGTAGACGCCTACAATATTAGCTACATTTGCATAATCACATTAAACTTGTTGTAGTATTTTTTACTATGACATTCTATCCTACTCATCAATTCCTTGAAGAAAACAATTCGAAAATAAAATAAACGACGAAAATGCCAGAGATGTTCTGCCATTAAAGCATAAATTGTGATAACATTATTATCTGGACTGGATATGAAAAGTGGCAATTGAAAACGTCAGATGTTTTTGTTTGTTAATCCACCTAATCTAAAAGTTACAATTACAAACATGAGAAACTGGATCAATAAAATAAAATAATTAACATCAATATAATTAAATTAGTGGTATTTTGCAACCATTGCATAAAATGTGGTAATTGATCATGTGACATTTTTTTTAATGTTCAAGACTGCTCCGACCGTATATTGCACGGCACTCTCCGTTTATTTCATATATATATATATATATATATATAGGGATAGTAGGGACTTTTATTGGGACCCTATAGGGACCCTTTCTTGGGACATCAAGAAAGGGTTTCTGAAATATACTAAAGAATGAGTAATATTATAAAATGTCTTTAAGAAAAATATATTTAAAATTATCACTAGGAATCTTTGACAGTTAGGGAATTCTTCGGTTACAAATCGCTGATAACATTTTTAACGAATGCCTTATATAGTTTTAATACTGATGTTGAAAAGATAACACCCTCTCTCAGTAGTAACTCACATTGTAGTAATACAAATACTTGTATATCCTATTGGCCCATGGCATTATTGACTTTGTGAACAATAATTTGAAACAGTTATTTACTTCTTGCAAAATCACAATGTAACCGCGTCTATACTTTCTGTTATCATTACAAGTAATTAATAATAAAACAAATAATAATATATAACATTATTTAAAAATTTCGATGTCACAGTCGATGTTTCGTTTCTCCTCGTATACTAAACTCATGTACCGAAAGAGCTATCGAATCAAAAGTGTGTAAACATCTATGTTTTCCTCTTTCATTTTGATTTGAAAATCTTGAAAAAATATTCCATGCAGATTTGAATAATTAATTTGTCTATTGCAGCTATCCTATAAAATTTATTCTAATTTCGAAAAGGTTGTGGTAACCATATTTTTTAAACCTTTTTCGTCATCTTGTGCATAGCTAGTTTAATTGCTACATTTTATATAATTGAAAAAATCAGTATAAATTATTTATGCAAATGATCATTACAGTTTCTTGCAGTACCAAATATACTGTGTGTTCTAAAAATTACGCAACTGATGATAAAAAACCATTGTAGGATTAAGTATCATAATTATTACTAACGGAGTAACAGCTATATATACGTAATCTATGCAAACAACAATGTGTACGTACTGTACATATATATACTCAATTTCAACTAAAATGTTATAATACTTTCTAAATAACCAGATCTTTTAAATAAAGAAACAATACTACATATAAAACTACGCTGTTGATCATATATTATAATATTGTCTGTTGTTTATGTTTCAGATTGTTTGATCATTTAAATAGTTTCATATATATGAAATATAATCTTATCTTATATATTTAACATTTAAATAACTTATAATAGCGAGATCATGAAATAAAACAGTCAGTGTCCTAATAGAGGTACAATATATTTTTATATATATAATATAATAATTATATACTGTTCTATTTTTTATGATTTATATTTTATATAATGCATTCTGATAACGGCATAAGTATATAAAAGCTTATGGAAATAATGTGCTTAAAATCTAAGCGTATTTATACATAAATATAGGGTTTTACTGGTGTTACTTATTGGACATCTGAGTACACACAATAATGCTGAGATCAAAAGATTATATATTGTCAATCTTTAAAATAATGCAAAAATAACCACAATCATATTTTAGATTAAAAATATATATAACCACATATTATGTTCTAAATATTGATAATAAAAATTGTAATATTTTATTTTTATAATTTTTAAACATATATAATATAATTAGCCATAAGTCATTAAGGAAAATTTTGCATATTATTATTAAAATTAATATTACTATAAGTTTTTATTTTTATTTATTACGCGATTTGTTTAAATGCAATTATTGCTTAAATACAACTTGTCAATTATATGCACAGTATTTATCATGTTATGCATAATCAGATATATATATTGTATATGTACTGTTTCATGTACGCCGTTCTGTTATTTAATTACGTCATTTATACAGTATATGTAACTAATCGTATTTGACAGGGCTACACATAAATCTCACTGAAGGCCACAGTCTCTCTCCACATTCTCGTGTGTCATCTCTTCTTGGACCTAACGGGATGAAAGGAAAATTCGGCTTTCGTGAGGAGTATCTTGGAGGACATATTTCTGTTGAAGAGGTAATATAGAAAATATGTCTATGATTTCACCAAAAAGAATTTAATTTCAAAGGATTAAAAACTTTAGTTTAGTTTAACACTGAACAGCAAATAATTTAGTAGAATATTTATATATTAACTTTTATATAGCGAATAATTTTACATTTGATTTAATATAAAAAAATTAGAAGATAGAATGTTACGACGAATATAATATTCTTTGGTTACGATTGAATATTGTAATTTTGTTTGAACTGTATACTGCGAAGTGTTTCAAAATAAGCTATTGCGTTTCTCTATCTGATGTTGATTTTTACTACGTATTTTTGTATTCATTAAAAATGCTAGTTTTTTACTATTTTCACCGTGTAATAGATACCTGGCTATAGTAAATATTATTCTGCATGTATTTTGCGCAAATTTAAACATATTAAAATCGTTATTCTAAATAAGATGAACTTGAACCACCTTTACAAACCTATAAAATTATTTTCGCTATTTTATAATACACTTTGAATATAGAGGTGTGAAAGGTGTTCCTACTTATAATATCAGTTTGACGTCATATTACAATTATATCATGAATATCCGACATTGTTTGAAAATGCGTATAATCTTTTATATTTTGTGTGGCGTATATTGCATGTACATATTGACGTATTTGAACCCATTCTAAGTTTAATATATTATTTTCATTTTTTGAACGTGAATCGTTGAAAGATTTGGGTAAAATCGAACATGGTTAGCTTAAAATCGGTGAGATAATAATTGTCCGATTTACATTTTTTTTATTCAATTCTCCAAATCTACCAGGAAAATAATTTTAGGTTGTTGAAAATACTTATTTTTTATAATGTTTTAATTAGAGACTATTATTGTGAATTAGTTTTACGTTTTAGTTTATTTTAGTTTAACTTAGATTTAATAGAATAATCCAATCTTTTTTTAAATTGTTCAAATAGTTTTAAATTAATTTAAAATTTGTTGATTAATTATTAACAAATATAAACTGTTAAATTATGAACCATTAAAAACTTAGTTGATTAATTAACTAGACATGGTTATATTTAATAAACCTACTTTTTATAACATTGAAAAAATAATTCATTCGGCACCTGTTTTGTTCTGCAATAATACTATTTTTAAACATGATATAATTAATACGAGGTAGTTTTCACATGAGGCATAATTTCACATTATTGGTTCAGTTAATATACAATTTCTATGCACTTCCGGCTTCATTGTTACAAAGTATATTTACCGTGTGACTTTATTTCTTCTTGAAATAAATAATAACTCTATATTATGAGCTCTGATGGATATTGGGGGAAATGTTTTTGTTTTAATTAACAAGTTCCATTGTGTCAGTTTTGAAGCTATATGGTCCAACTGTCAAGTATAGATGGAAATCATAACTATAGGTACTTGATCATACATAAAACATATTTAACTTTATTTCAATAAGACAGACGCCGTTTGCTCATCTGTCGTTTGGTATATTTGGTAATTGTTCCAATTATCAAATGTAGACTCAACGCGAGGTCGAAGCCCAAATTCTGGCGTTTCACCAACTTTTCGGTTATTATCCTGTGCATGTCGACGGCCACCAACATGCACATATCGTTGAAGGTATAATTTATGTTATACGATTATTTGTTTAATTTTTAGAGCATAATACAAACAAATAGTCTACATATATAGGCTCTAGTGGATGTATGATATTCAGTAGTTGATCTTTTATACGGTGTTATATTGTAAGTGCACATAAATATATCATTGCGATTCATATGATATATTTTCTTAGCTTACCTATTTTATTAAAATATAAAATTACTAAAAAATAATTCAAATATTGAAACTATACTAATACTATTCAGTAATTATGGAAAAGATTATGTACGATTATATTTTGTAAAAAAATTAAAGTAATTCTTAAATAACTTTACTTTATATTAAATTGACAATATATTTTAAAATAATTTTTTTACAATGTAGTAATTTATCCTCAGGATAAAATTCTTGTATGAACTGAATTATATTATTAAACATTATTTTAAATTAATTGGCAACTTTTTTTGAATGCGTCCACTAAATTGCTTTATAATATTTACACTTTTATTATATATTCTTTAAAATGTATCGTATTTAAGTATATGATAGGTAAAATGTTCAGAACATTATCAAAATTTTGTTTATATTTATGCATGCTGCAGAATTGAATGATAATAATAGTACATTAACTATTTTTAGATAGTTTTCAATTTAATATATTTCAGTTCAATTAATATTTTAATTAACTATTTCCCCTATATGCGGTTTTGTCACGCAAATCTAAACTTAAGAGTATGAAATTATTTGGGAGGGGAAAATATGTTGACTTTCATCATTAATTAACTAAATTAATTTATACAAATCTAACTTATAACAATTTAGCATAGCGTATAATTAAATAAAATTATATCGACCGCATTTTTTACTTCTATAAACACTGCATTAATTTTTGAAATTTCTTAGTTTAAGTTTATTAATTAGCGTTTTAGTATTTTAGACTAAAAATTCTATATGTTTTTTCTACAGTTTATTCTACACCTTTTGAGGTGGAGAGGTGGCCGGGAGTGGAACCTTTTGAGGTGGAGGGGTGGCCCGGGGGGGGGGGGTGGGTATTTCTCTACGTTTACAACATTTTAAATTATTGCAAATGGTT
>JAUZND010001103.1:0-13702 GCA_034780555.1 Coelogynopora nodosa | reverse complement strand
ATAAGTTGGACCGTGTAAACACAAAACAAACTAGTTCGCCGACCAAGTTTGCCAACTAAGTTTGCTCGTGTAGACGCGCGCCCCATAACAGTGCATCGACAGAACTATTTCACACAACTGGAGGTAACGCTACAATTTGATAAATTCGAAAATTTAGAGTTTTGATTTTATTCATTTTGGTGTACATTAAGATATCAACATATTTTAGTATTTTGTGGATAAAAAGCATTAATGGGGTTTTCATAATAATAGATTTTACAGGCAAACAATGTTATCTATTTATAACAAAATATTATAGAATTGATTGGAATCATCAGGTAAAATCAACTCACCAGATAGAAAGAAAAGAGATAAATAATAAATAATAAAATATAAATCAAAAGAAAGGGTAACTATATAACAAAGAAATAACGGACAAAAAAATCCACAAAAGGCAAAGGAGAGGAAATAATAAAGCCATTATCCAGGATACAAAACCAAAACGGACCGAAAGTAGAAGCTAACTTAAAGAGATTCTAACAGTAGAAAATTAATAAGGTGCGGGACTTAGTACCTTCAGCGGCGTGTTTAACCGGTTTGATAGCGCGCTACGGTCACGTATATTTTAATAATAAGTCATAACTTTTACGAAGTGACTACATATTTTTTTAATAGAAAAATTCTTCATTATAAATACCTTGACCTTGTCATATTACACGTTTAATGTTCCGAGCATTTAATTTCTCCATGGTTATGGAATATCTGTCGTCTTTCACACAACTGGCAAATTCCTTTTTGCATATTATACATGTGAACAATATTTATGAATGATATAAGCAGTGAGTACCCACTTCCAGCTTCATCGATCTTTCGGAACAATGTTAGTTTAGGGTATACCCTCTAAAACTTGTTCCATCGCATGATGATATAAAAATGTTTCTACTAGTAAAATATTAAAGATTACTATTGCCAGATATAACAATTTATGAAACTCTGGAAAAGTGGTTATTATATCATGTAAAATGTAAGTTTAAAAAGTTGAATGTGATATATTGCTGGTATAAATCAGTAATATACAGGGCGATCCAAAAAAAACTAACCTCTTTTATATAAAAAGAATTTATTAATTCAATTAATTATACAACTACATAGGTAGGTATATATGTACATGTGTACATGTGATATAAACAGTACAACAACTTTCAATAAACTAAATTTTATAATTATTGCGACATAGTCGCCCACCATTTTTTTGTGATGATTATTTGACAACGTCTCATCATAGATTTAATTAATTTTCGACAAGTTTGTCGTGTAATTGAATTCCATGCCCCCTGGCCTTGTGATTGCTACTTTAAGTTGTTGTATGTTTTCACATTCTTGACCTTGCATTCGTTCACAATTAATTGCCAAATATTTTCAATTGGGAGAGCGTCATCAAATTTTGGAGATTCAGCTTCAACAGGAATTCTTGCTGTAAACAATTTTTCTGAACAAATACAGGAGCTATACGAGGAACAAGTCCATTCCATGTTACACCTCCCCATAACTTAAAACCTGAAGCGAATTTGTCGCACATGTACACCCAACTATGGTTTTGACCTTCGACTCCTGAATGGCTCCAAATAGTGTCATTTTTAGTGTTTAATGTGGGAGTCAATCGATTTTTTTTCGAAAAGTAAGTATTCACTAATCTTTGTCATTTGCATCCCGGCACTAACAAGAATCTGCTCTGAAATGTGTTAAGATCCATTGGGCATACGTGACACGCGTATACTCAAATGTCTGTCTTGGATCTTGCTAGAATTTATTCTGTGATATGGGCGCAAATTAGCATTACGTAGACATCTACGAGCATATCCACAAATATGGTGGCCGAGAGGTGTCAAAACATAAAAATGTGTTTTTACCGAAAAAACACGTTTTTATTACTTAAATCATGTTTTTATCCTTAAACATTTTTTTTCAATAAAAACATGTTTTTATGACACCTCTTGGCCACATAAAAACATGTTTTTATGGACAAAAACATAATTAAGTGATAAAAACGTGTTTTTAGTGATGTGTTTTTTAAATATTTTAACACCTTTCGGCCACATAAAAATATGCTTTTAAATATATAATGTGTTAATGTATAAAAACTTTTTTTATGTTTCGACACCTCTCGGCCACCATACTAAATGACGTTCTGAGTGTTTCTGCAGCTCTTAAATTCTTAAATTCATGACAAAATCAACTCACTGTCTGAATTAAAATCGGTAGTCTATATGCTTGTAACTGTATGAATTGAAATCGAGTCTATATTCTGATGACTGTATATGCATTGACATACCTATGTGGTTGTATAATTAATTGAATTAATAAAAACTAACATATTTCAACTACATCATTTTTATAGATTAAGGGGTTCATTTCAATATTGTTATGTGGCCAACTGCTATTGTACTTTCCAGCAAATATATAAATCTATTATTACGATCCGAGGATCAATTAATTGATTTGAGTAGGTAAGTTTTTTCTTTCTCAAATACTTTTCAAAATAAAATGTATATGTATAAATATATATTAAGTCATTTTTATAATATATCGATGTATATATAAAAGTATATCTATATATTTTTTACTTAATACATATACCAATATATACATATAATACATATAACAAACATATTATATATATAAATTATTTTTACAATTATGCCTTAATTATACTATTACATTTTAGAAATAAAAATGTGTCATTAAAAAAGATTGTTGAATAAAGTTAATCTGTATTACAATATTAAATACAATTCTAAAAAAAGTGTTAATAATTTTAAAAAATCACGTTCTTGATTCCAATACTGCTAAAAGTACTTTCTCATTCTCAATGAGGTCAAGACAAAATGTTATATCCTACAATGTTCTTTACACTTTTATTTCATTTGCGTTTGGAGAAATATTCCTTCCGTCGAAAACCTTTTTATAAAATAAATACAAACTAATATATTTATATGTTACAGTATTCTTAACAGTTTTAAAAATCCTTTTTTGTTTATAAGAATATTCGTTATAAATTGATGAAAAGAAGTTTTTTAAAGTATCGATAGTTTCGTTATATATATTTTAAGGCACTTTCTAATTTTTCCGTAGCTTACTTAAATTCAATTAAATATTTTTCCGCTAAATTAACTCACTTTCGCATGTTTTTTTTTTCAAGTTAAACAGTTTATTTTGCATTCATTGAAGTTACTTAGATGTATGTTAGGCATTTAAAAAAATATTATATATATATTATTTTACAACAAATTATAACATTTGACGAATTTAGAAACAATATTTAACAACAGCTAGGGTATATATAAATTTATATAACCAACATATAAATAATTAATCGATTGCGTGAATTAAGTTTCAGAATAAACAGAATTAGCCGGAAAATGTGTATAGGCAATTGTAACAAAAACAATTTTTACTTGATTACATGTATTGTTCGATGACATTAGTATTTCTATTTGTCTGAAAAGGCTAATTTTATAGTTGTTTGTTAGATGTTTTTATTGAAGAAATAATATGCAGTTTTTAATTTTCTGACGCCATATTGATAAAAGCCCGCATCTGTTTTCATACTTGTTAGTGTAGTGAAAAGTGTAATTGTCCCAAAATCCAAATGTCAAATAAAATTCTTTTTTTTAAATATTTTGTTTCACAATGACATCAAAAGTATTTAATTAAACAAATAATTTTTAAAAATGAAAACCAATATCGAAAAACATAATTTTTTAGGACTACTATTTCTTTGGTTATAAATTTATTCTAACTATAAGCCCATTATTAGTACAAATAAGTTTTTTTTAATGAACAAGATCATGTCTGTATTTGTCATTGTATCTACGAAAAAACTATAATAATAAATTAACTCAAAATTACTTCTTCCCACCTTTAAATAAACAAGGGAAAAGTCACTCTGTGAAATCCGTATTTCGACATTTCAAATATATTTAAACTGATGCTGGAAAATATACTTAAAGACATAGAATATAGGCTCAACTTAAGAAACACACTGATCAATGATATAGTAAATACAATATAATAGACCATACATTACACTGGTGGCTTATTATCAGTTGGTTAACAGGTGTATTGTTATATGCGCGTGGGTATGGAAATGTTTGGATAAAGTAATAATACAGTAAATAATTAATATGGATATTGGCATCACATCAGCTTATATCGTATACACACTACCTTTTAAAGGCACTTTGTTTTCTGTTTTATTAAATATTAATTGAATTCATTTTTACATTAATAATATAATTAAATTCTATCATATTAATTAATATTATTTGGCATAAAATGATTATAATTATGAATATTTTTTAAATCGAGCAAGTGCTTTAAAGTTCTACTTTCAAAAGGTAGTATATCTACGATATATATATATATAATATACCGTTATTTATGTGTGTGTCGGCAACTGCCTCATCTTGTCATAAATGCGAACAATAGATGACGAACACAGAATGATAAGTACATAGACACTATCTGTTTTTGTCTCACATGCGAGTCCAGTATAATAATGGTAGATCTCAAATAATAGTGACTTCAATAGAAAAAAAGTATATATCACGTGTAATATGTAGCTCGAACAAGAATAATCCTATACAATATACTTCTAGTTGAGAGATTTGCTTTAAGATACAGTCATGTATGCAACACCTCGAGCAATGAATGGGTTATAAGAGTCTCTATTAATCAAAAGCTAGCTTATATTATGACATTTCACTCACATTTTTAAACACACCAGCACAAACAAAAGTTGGCATATCAATCTGAGCTATGAATAGTTTACCGTAACGCTATCACCGTAGCAGTTTATCACTTATTCAAATTGCATCACAATATTTACAAGCTTCCTTTTAAAATTTGTATATCACGTTCTCACAAACTACTCCGAAAAGACTCGCATTTTGGGCAGTGCATAATATGACTGCAATTCAAGGGAATATTTTTAACCTCTAAGAGGTATACTACATTTTTTATACATTAATTTAAAATGCTGATTTGGCAATTAGATGTGCGTTTCCTTTTTAGCTGGTGAATTTGGCTTCAAGGTGTTAATTAAATCCTACACAGAATACACATTATACCAACGTACTGATTATTACACCTTATACAATTATGTTATTAGTTTCCACTAATCTGTCATGAATGGGGAGAATCACGGCCAAACAAGGGTTGAATAAAACTATACACAATACATCACAAGGTGGAAATTAGATTCTTGGTAGGGTAATAATAATGATCATCAGTATATATTATATTAATATACATAGGTAGGTAGCGGAGCAGTTCACGCATTATTGACCACCATGTTTTCTTGGAATACCGCAGACTGTGAAAAAGTGAATAATGAGATAACAAACAGAAATGGGAATAACATGTTTTACTAATTATTTTTACATCCAGCAAATAGTGAATGCGTATCCCTAGTAAACACAGCCATGTATAATCATCAATTTCAAGTGAAACATAACATCAATAATGCATTAAAAGACGCATTCCATTGATAAATTCTTTTTTAGACATTATTCTGATACTCTTACTATTAGTTAAACTTTATGTGCTAATCCTTACTGCAATAACACAGTATTATAGTATAAATATAGTATAATATCACTAAAAATTAGTTGCCGAACCCATATAAAAATGGATAACGAATAAAATTAATACAGCTAAATGAAGGTAAAAATAAAATCAACTAAAATCAATCAAAACTCAGCCATTAAATAATTATAAACAAAAACTCTATCTTTCAAAGACAGGACTGGTGATCAGTTAAAACTGTACATGTGTTATGTTAAAGACGTACATTAAACAGTAAGATAAAATATAACATATCAGTTGTCACCGTTATGATTGGGCAATATTTATCCAACACTGAACCTGGCACCAATGCACCATTGCGTTCCAACGTGTTCAAGGTGGCCCGATTATTTGATACGAAAAACAAAATAGTAATAGTTGGCCATTATCTCAACGAAAGATAGAACCATCTCTCAAAACTCTGGAAAATATCTATCAATCATCAACAAATTAGGTTTCCGACAGCCTACGATCACAGGTCAGTTATGGTCGTTAACAGGCAGATAATGCATAATGACGAGAGCTGGTAGTCAGGCTGCACTTGTATGTTCAAATCAGAATATGAACTCGATCAGGTAGATAGGTATAGATGTGTGTCTTCACAGGGTCTAGTGGGAGGGCAGGCGAAACTAGCAAGACGGGGAGAGTGGGAAGGAATGCGGATGAGGAGGGGTCAATATGGTCAACTGGGATTGGGTGAGGTGAGATTTGACCTGCCGGAGGACTCCCCATTGTCGCCAGTGTTCTCCTTGGACCTTGTGATGTAGAGGTTGAGCAGTCTGATCTGTAGTGGAGGTCGGAGGAAGAGATCACCATATTATATCAGGATAATCTTTTGGTCATCAATCAGTCATATTTTATACTCATCTCGACTGACAATTATGCGTTGATTGCAGGTACAAAATGTGCTATATAATTTTGTTTTTCTTTAAAAAAAATTAATATATATATAATATGCAAAGCTATAACAAATAAATTCGTATGCATAATGATAAACTAAAAAAATAGAGATTTGTTTATTGTGTGAAAAATATGTTTGTCAATATTTATCACAAAAGACAACGATTTTTTCATAATATACCAAAAAGAGAACACCAATTAAATGGTTTCATAATCATTAAAAAAGTCAAACTCTATGTCATTTGGTACAGAAGGTTCGTCTGTCTGAAGTTTTAATACTAAGACTGTAGGATTAAAATACCCAGTAGACATTTCACGGGGTTACATTCCAAAAATATTTTCGGTACTCCGGGGACGTAGCTTCTGCAAAAATTCTTCGGAAAACGTGTTGTAGTTTCTGAATATATATTTTTTTAAATCAAAAATGTAAAATTAAATCATATTATGAACAACAGATTTTCGAGAAAATTGATGTTTATTTTTTAGGAATTAAGATAAAGAAAAAGTGTTCATCAAATATCTTTGTGGTTTCTGCTTATTTTTGGTACGATGGATTCAAAAAAAAAATGTACTAATTTATTTTCGAGAAAATAGTTATCTACATTTTTTTCAATATCTGTGAACATTATAAAAATGAATATTATAAATTTTCTTGAAAACTTTGATTGATTGAAACATTTCGGTGTTAACGTTTGTGATTCTATCATAACATAAAAATAATGATTTAGTCCTAAAAATGTTATATTTTGATATTGTTGAATATACCATACGCACTATATTCATAAACTGCAAACACTTTTTCTGTAGAATATTTTTTGTTGCGCTGGACAGGCTTGTCTCGGGAGCTAGGATAGTAATGAGGTGTAGCCTCCAAAATCTCTACCGCCGAAACATAAGACTGGAATTAATCTTTATGATGGTGCTATGCTATCGGTCGATCATATCATTGATCTTTTAGATTAACTATCGTATCATTTTAAAATGAATTAGTTAGTTAAATGTGTGAGATTAGAAACATACATTTATTATTAATAATTCATTTATCATTTATATAATACATTTACTGATAGATATGGAAATTAAAATAAACTACATTAAAATACAAGTGAAATTTAATATAATTGAGTGCAGTAAATATGATTGATCATTTTATATTGTTGTTATTTTACTGTAGACACTAATCGCTTGATTAATTCTTTTCTGGCTAAACACTGTCTGCATAAAATCCGGTAATAAACATTAGTCCTCAAAGGACAAATTATCTATACCCTTGTGGCCAAGTTATAAAACATACAACCAAACTTAATTACCACTCATTGTCAACGGTATTGTCGATCGGTTCCCTCCATTATAGAATGAGGTCAGAACAAATAGCATTGCAATATCATGCACAATATAGTACATGATATATGGAAAACATTGGATTACCAATTCAAAGAAAATATGTTCTAGTACAATAAAGACTCAGTGACACTAAATGTAAACTAAAAAAGTATCAGATTTCCTTTATATCGCAATGTACATAGTCAGAAAATTGAAATATTTCTACATTATACACTAAGTCTACCTTATAACAAACACAATACTGTTTACAATATTGTTTACAAAATTACCGTTTTTAATCATTTAATATAAATAATGTTCAAAAATAATAACACCCAATTACTTACTAGCAAAAAATGGATAAATTTTAAACAAGAGGTTAGACGACAGTAGCGATACATGTTATTTCATTGCAATACATGACTTTTTTTTATACCAGAAGCACATATCAATGTTTAAAGCAACCCTAATAATAAATAATCCAAATAATAAAATAAAAATCCCACCTTATAATAGAATAATTTATTGGACATGCTACATTACATCCATGTATAACATGCATGAATAATGTAATAGCATGTAATATATTTCACATATATTTTAAACACAAAAATTAAGCTAATTAATTTAAGGTTAATATTTGTATAGTAAGAAACGGGGAACAAATTCACTAAAAAAACCAAAACAATAATATGTTAATAACGAGTCCTCGGTATAAATAAATATATAAATAAACATAAACTTTTTTTAACATATTTATTAATGTGTTGCTACTTGCTAGACTGAGAACTTATTAAACATATATGTACGGTTAAACCTTTAACAAATAGAAAATACGGAGATTTTGCAAATCATTTAGTTGTTTTATTGAATAGGTTGCCAGGTATAATGTATTATACAGATAACACTTTTTTTATAAAAATCATAAAGTATTATTAGCAACTCGTACAGATAGAAACCTAGTCATTGCATAAAAATAACATAATATGGACTCCTTTATCAAACTTGGTTCGGTGCGTAATTATTAGGTGTAAATTAATCAGCTGTAACATACTCAATTATTATCGAATTCTTCGGCTTAGACAACCCCTACTGAACATATTGCATTTTTCGTTTTACAATTCTCATTCGTTTAATTTACTGCAAACAACGCCGGAAATTATAATCAGAGATCAACGCTGTTTAGAATAAGTGACAAAAAATAAGGAAATGACATCTATAGTTTGAACTTTGCGCTGCCGAATTCCATGATTTCCAGGGTTATTATAAAAATATAAACAAAATGCAATATACATCATAATATACTTTCAATTGAAAAAAATATAATTAAAGCAAAAAATTTCTTTAATAAAGAAATTTCCTTTCACTGATTGCTACCAAGAAAAAACAAGCTAATCATGTAAATCTGTAATTTTAGTCAGATATAATTAATGTTAAATGTCAAACTTCCGAGTCAATTTTTAAATTTGTCATATTCAATAGAGTTTTGTTAAAATATTGTCAAAGTGTCGGTTATAATCATTATATTTGGATTGAGAAATATTAGTATGTTTTAAAAGTTAATGATGGACAAGAATCTCGAAATTTAATATGTACAATTGACAAGAAAATTCGAAAAATAAAAATGTTCCCAAATTCCCTTGCAATTCTAAAATATTAATGTAAATTTAATATGTTAGACATAAATAATAAAAATGTTGTCAATTTAAAAAAAATTGTTAAAAAAATTATAATCTAAAATAAAATATAAAATTATCCTAGAGATGGTATTCAAAATACGCACAAAAGCAAACATTTCAAACCCATAACAAGTAGTTATATACTTTTCAAATCCTTAATATGAATCTTTCATTTACCTATAGTATGGTGTCGGTAATATTTTTATATATATTATAGGGGAACAAATAATAATAATATTATAATAATAGGGGAACAAAACATACCATTAAATAAACATAATATTTGATAAATACAAAACAGCATTTTTCGATTTGACATGTTCACCTTAAATCACTAAAATCTCCAATAAAAATATATTTTTAATAAAAATTGAGCGTGGCATTGTGATCTTGGTCAAAGCAACGGACCTCGTAGTGTGACAATATATAGCTTGTTTTGTGTCTATGCGGAGTGAGCACAAATTGAACTTGTAAAAATTGCATACAAAATAGCAAACCAAGTAGGCTACAAGTATAATTCGCTGTCGATAAGCAAAACTTTCCGAAGTACAATTTTGCAGTTTTCAAAGAATCCACTTTCATAGTTTTTTCTGCATTAAATGCATTAAATTACAGTATCAAATATATTAATTAAAATAACAGTATAATAATCTTGTTTCATTACAATGTTATGCCATTAAAAAAGACAGCAACATAACTACGGCATTCATAATTTTAGAAGTATATTATTTTCTCTTAGAAGTCAATCAAAAAGCATACAACATAACATAATTAATCATGACTGAATTCACTAACAAACCCACACACAATAGTTCTTTAATCCTGTTCAAATATATATATATATGTCGTTTGGATTTCAGAAATTTTAATTAAATTTATTTCAGCAGCACCCAATAGGCTACATGTCTTCATTTTTATTATATAGTAGTTAGCGTCTGTGTGTAACATTAAGTAAATTTGAATTTTTAAACTGACCGTGATTGTTTAACAAAATAAAATGTAATTATATTATGCGTAACTAATATATTATTAAATCCGACAAAAAGACAGTTAGTCCCGACAACAAAATAACTATTTACTTATGATATCGGTGATTCTATTGTTTTCTTATTTTTCATAATTTATATTGCCTTCCTTTTAAATTATTAAAAAATTAAAAATAAAACTGATATTAACTTCATTAAAATATTTATTGTGAATGCTGATGACATTTTCACGACAGTTGCTTTTTATATCTTTTTCCAAAATAAAACACAAATCGAGAAATATGAACACACACTGCATTACCTTGCTATTGTTAAGCTCTTTCAAATGAGGCCACATATTATCCCCGATCTTCTGGTAAACGTCTACGAGACAAAAGATACTAGCCTTCCGTATGTGACTTTCTTTGTTGTTGCAACCCTGCAAATTGAAACAAAGAAAATAAGAAAATACAAAACTTCGATACACCATATCGGAAGACGATGATTACAACTCAAAAATAGCGAGTAAGTCTATTAGATATATAATGTAAACAACAAAAGGAAAGCAGAGATGAATAAAAATAAAACGCAGACACAAAACGTGTAGAACTAAAACTTGTAATAGTATATCAATACGTAGACGTCAAAAAGGTAAAGAGACATAATAAACTACGACTCCCAATTCATTCGGATTATATCATATTATGTAATAATTTACCAAAATTAATAACAGGACATAGAAACATTGTTATTATCATAATTATAATAAGGAGAATATTGAAGAGACGCAAAAAATAAAGATAAAAACATAAACTAATAAAATAGATCGATATTATATAATCAGGGGATAATACTGTTTTAACCTGAATGAATCCGATCAGCGAAATGCAGAAACATACATAAACATAAGAGAGGAAACACATAAAATAATCCGTTCAACCGATTAGTTATTATTTCAAACACATTATTTTGCTACAATAATCAAAAGCAAAATACAGGAACAGGGAAAGTAAATGATATCCAGAGCAGAGCACTGTAGTACCTACGTCTCAGTAAGAACATGTCTGTCACACTATAACATAACCAGGAGGTAAGATGATATGATTTCTGCATCTTGAAACTAGTTCTCTATTATACGTGGTAAAGACGTTGAATTAGTTGAATAAGTTATTAATAAATGTAAATAGTTATTTAAAAAAATAATTTTACATCCTATAGAGATGACATTTTCAAGCATGAACTAATATATTATTTCGAAATATTGGGAGCATGCATAGAGTAAAGTCATAATAGACCTGCATTCCAAAAAACAGTTTTTTGTGTTTTAAATAAATATTAGTGCCTATTTTAGATTTTCTTAATATTGTTTAATCAAGTGTACAACGCTTGAAAGAACTAATAAACATCTTTTTAATTAGTTTTTATATGAAAAAATCTAATAAGTGTTTAAAAATGTAATAAAACTAGTGCTTAATAATGCTTCAACTATTCATTATCTTATCAATTTATTGTGTAAATTTGTGAATAATCCGTTGTAAAATTAACCAACATCAACTTATGTATTATGATTGATTCACAAAGATATATTCTACATTGAAAATGTGTTGAATTGGGTGGTATTATCGCAATACGCTAAAACTATTAAAGAATTTCTGAATTGCATCCGCTGATTATACAAAATGTACCTACAACGACCTACCAATGATGCAATACACTATAAATGATTTATTATCTACATTAATAAAAGATAATTAATAGAAGAGGCCTAAATTTATTTCCGCAAACAATTTCAGATTGGATTTCAGTTTTTGTAAACGTTAAAAAAATTTTTTTACCATTGTTCAATTACATCATATTATTATACAAATATTTCAATAAACCCACAAAATATTCATATCATAAAACCCGATACATCATTAAAATGTATATAAAACTTTTCTTTATAATACAGTATACCTAAAATTGGGTTGCCTAGGCCGAGTGAACTAACCTTAACTGTTGTTAGAAATAGCAGTATACTTTGCAATTGATAAAGAAAAAATTAAAGAAATAGAGCAAAGGTAAGATTACCACTAACAATCAGAAATAATTAAGGAAACATGATTAAATAATATAGTGTAGTAGTATATAATACATTGCTGCTATATCAAACTTATTTTTGTCAGTTGAAATATAGCCACTAATATTAATATAAAATGAAATATCTCATAATACAGAAAGAAAACTATAGTTGAACACGAGTTAATGGTTTGTTAAGCTTTTGACAAAACTTTATCAAAATTCATATCACAATCATTTCATTAAAATGATAAAAAGAAAGATAATATATGGTTCTAAAACATATATCCCCAATATATAACAACGATGTTCCTTGAATTCCCCGTCCGTAATTCCACATAATTGCCTCTACATTTACTAAACTAACTATTATCCTTACAATACATCCACACAAAAGGAATATATCGAAAAATAATACGCACAGATACATATACATACATACAATATATGTCATAAAAGAAAGTTAATGTGACGCAGGTAATTTTTAAAGTATACTATTCTGCAATTAATCCCCTGATGCATGTGTCTGCTAATTCAACATAATATAAAAAAGTTATACGTTGCATGTAATTACCAAATTTCCTCCATATTTCCTCCATTTTCTAAAAAAAAATTGTTGGATTTTTATTCGCTCAAGAAACCTGTTTCATACTTTATTAATCGTATTTTTCAAATGTTCATAATTTTTAATTTATTATCTTAACCCTTCGTACGTGGAGGGGGGGGGGCATTTTTTTTCTCCAAAAAAATACTTTTTTTAATGAACTATGTAACGTATGACCCTGATTTTTTACTCAGTGGCTAAATAACGTATGACCCTGATTTTTTACTCAGTGGCTAAAATACTTTTATATAACTAAAGGAATAAAACAAATAAAATTTTGAATAATTTTACATACCAGAAAAAATGGTGTTATTATTGATCTATTTTATACCACCCCATTGAGTTTTCATACTTGCCGATGATATTAGGAGCTAAAACGTGCAACATTAATAGATAAATAAGTTTATCGTAAATAACATTCATTTAACATGAAAAATAAAATTACTTATTAAAATAACCAGCAATTTAAAATAATACTTAAATAGTAGTTAAACTACTTACAGCTTATTTATATAAGTAGTATAATTATAAAAATATATCAACAAATATAGATATTGTGATCTGGAATC